>JAECUM010052350.1:0-26471 GCA_016617855.1 Megalonaias nervosa
GGCTATCAAGAATAGCTACTTTATGAACACGTTTGAATAGGTACCCTAACAACCATGAATATGTAACATTGGCAACCAAGAATAGATCTCCTAGCAACCAAGAATAGATATCCTAGCAACCAAGAATATGTATCCAGGCAACAAAGAAGAGCTACTTTTAGCAGCGAAGTTTGAATTCGTACCGTAACAAAATTGAATAGGTACTCTAACAGTCAAGAATAGCTTTCCTAGCAGCCATGGATAGGTACCTAGCAACCATGAATACGTACCGTCGCAACCAAGAAGAACTACTTCAGCAGCATGTTTTGAACATGTTCCCTAGCAACCTTCAATAGGTACCCTATGAACCATGAATAAGTACCCTAGTAACCAAGAACAGGTACCCTATCAACCACGAATAGGTACCCTAGCAAAAAGATAGCTAATTTAGCAACTAGTTTTGAATAGGTACTCAAGCAACCTTGAATAGGTACCCTAGAAAACTTGACTAGGTACCCTAGCAACCTTATATACACTGGTTGCGCATACATTTTAGTGTAAGAATCTCAGTAGTTTTCCGGTTATGGTCCTGAGGCTAAGTCCATGATGATAAGGATATACACTGGGGCCATTAAATGACATATAAATAGATTCATATCCAGTTTAGGTAAGCGCATATACAGGAAATCACTGGTGTGTGTGTGTGTGTGTGTCTCAATAGTTTCGACAGATGCTATGTCTATTAGGGGGAAAGCATAGAGCCAAGGACCAGTGTCTCGTGCACATCGGACTTCAGCATTTCATTTCCATGGCCAGGACATATTTATATAAATATATGGTGGAATCTCAATAGTTTCCAAGTTACGAGTGGGGCCAGTACATGTGTGTCATCAGAGCATGACCTGGGTGAATCTCATTCAGGTCAGTGATCACACATACAAATTTCCATAAATGTAAGTCTAACTGCTGAAAGCGTTTGTGTTATTTTACGTATAATCCCCCCACGTCCACCAACATACTACTCAGTTATAACATACTGGAAACGATATTACTACGCAGTCCGGAAGCAGGTGTCACACAAAGGTGATCGATTTTTATATTTTATTCATATAGAGTAAAATATGGTGCCGCTGCTGACAGTCACAAGCAATGTCTAGGAGATTGAATTTTTGACCATTCTTTTCGATGATAATAAATGTATTCAAGTTTAGCTGATGGACAACACTGTATTTAAATTGGCAGTAACACAAGAGATTTTGGTGTTGTGGGAATTTATTTCCATCTCCATGCCCAATTTCACTATAACAGGCCGAGGTAATGGAAGATAAATATCATTCCCGAGGACACATAGAGGGAGGCAGTTCAAGCTGGTCTGTTCAGGTATTTGTTGGTGTCATTCGCCTTGAAAGGGCATCATTATATTTAGAAAACGCATGACCAGATTTTCTGACTCGCACAACGTTCTTTGTCATATTTGTTACAATTTAGTCGATAAAACGGTCATTCAAAGATCAAGTTCATTAGCAAAGATTGCTATTTGCTAGATAATTTATTATTCATTTCCTTATATATATATATATATATATATATATATATATATATATATATATATATATATATATATATATATATATATATATATATATATATATATATATATATATATATAGAAAGAAGAGAGGAGAGAGAGAGAGAGAGAGAGAGAGAGAGAGAATTGTTCATTTGTCTTACCAACCTCCACCTATGTGCCTCTTATAAAATAACAGGTTGGCGACGTAAATTTCAGGAACAGTCAAGGAAATCCTCTACATATTTGGAAGCTCTTTTTGACCGATGTAGGACTCGGTTTAGATTTCCTGAAAGCCTAGGTTCTATTTTTATTAAATTGTTTTCCTGTGCATGATAAAACTAATACTTTTCTGAAAATGCAATTTAAGAAAAGAAAGCAACCAATGAACCATCCAACATACGTCGTTCAAGACACAATAATCGTGACTAGCAACCTTAAAAGGATATAACGAACCTAAAACAATGCACAAATAGAGGATTCGCAAAGAGACTTTGAAATCAACAACGGAAAGAAAGAGAAATGAGCATGCGTCACGTCAGTATTAGAGGATGTGGGTGCGTACTTTACAGCTTGTTGGATCAATCATATAATCAAATCAGCCCTGGTTGCCCACTGGGGAGTGATCTTGGGCAAGGTGCTAACAAAGCCGTCATATGTTGTTCTGCCGTAAACACCAATTGAAACCAAACTTCACTGATGATCAGTTTCCACGGAGGAGTGTCCGTTGCCCTCGGGGAATTGTTATATTTCTTTATGCGTGAACGGCTTGTAAATAGATACAGGACTTGATTAATATATGTGGAGCACGTAAAGGTAAGTCCTATATATTTGCATTCATTTGTGCATTTTAAGATCTATGTTTATTATTTGATGATAATTTCATACATATTCTTATTAGCTCTCGATTTCATTCACCTGTATCAATGTGTATTACCTGTATTGCTGTGTAGTAGACAACACGTTTGTCTGGTTTAGACAGACAGTTGTATTAACGATAGGGAAACTGTTCAGAGTGTAGATGATAGTTCATATCATGCAAAATGCGTGTAAATAGTTGATACATAAACACATAAACCTTTCTTCAAGAGCTTGCATGTTAAACAAAACTTCTAATACATCAAAACACATTCAGCCAATACAGATATACATACTTAGGTTGGAAGGCACTATATGTAGAGAGATAAATATGTAGATGAATATCTAAGAATGTATGTAGAGAGAGAGAGAAGAGAGAGAGAGAGAGAGAGAGAGAGAGAGAGAGAGAGAGAGAGAGAGAGAGCAAACCGAACAATTGCCGCCTACTTACACAATCTTATACAATCACCTTTGATCTGGGAGGGAAATGGGGGGTGGGAAAGGCAAACTTTTAACAAATAATAGCCCAGTAATATTTATATCGGTATCCTCGGTTTAGATGTTTATTTACATCAGCCAAGCCTTATATGAAATCGATTTCAGTACTGCCTTATATGAGTTTAATCACACATGCAGAAGATGTGATTTTCCAGAATGACTCATAATCATAGTACATAAAACGTGCAGATTATGTGATTTTTCGAATGACTCATAATCATAGTACATAAAACATGCAGATTATGTGATTTTTCAGAATGATTCATAATCATGTGATTCATCTTGCGTGGGTGTTATAGCAGTATATAAAGCGGTCAGAATTTTTGCACTGCTGCACTTTCAAGAGGACATTTCACCAGGCAAAAAGGTAAGTGAAATTTTTCATACCTCATCACCAATTATCAATGTTTCAACCGCTGATATTAGAAATATTTCATCATCACGATAGTAGAGACTAAACTTTACTTTACCGCTCACACAGCGACGAGACTCAAATAAATCTTTTATTTGCGATTTGTTAAGAGGATATTTTTTGTTGATATAATATACTTTTGACCGATCGAAATCGGTTGTAAGTTTAGTATATTTTTGTTGACCTATCGGATCATGAAAGTTTTTAAATTCCGCTGATAACTTCTGGCTCAATTGTTCAAGGTAATTGAAATACTCGCTGTTATCAGATCTGATAAGCGAAAGTTTTAGCTTGTCACGAACTGCGGTGAAACATATACCTGATGTTTCATTATTAATTTCAACTGTCAACTGTTTGCCGTCCATCATTAGATATTTGATCTTGCTATTGTAGCTATTTGTCACTGTCAAATTTTCAAACATTATTTCTAAAGTTTAGATAAAATTTCGTACCCTAGCCGTCGAATATGATATCAAGTATAGATCTATCATCGTGACAGTACCCAAGTGTAAATGTATCTACTCCATTTTCACAATAACGTTTGTCATCAAAGTTGCTTAAACCGCGTTTGATAATAACATCTTTTTCGAGTTTATGATGATTTGTTCGAATAGCCATTGCTCTTATAAAACTAACGCCGCCGTCAAGTGCGTACTTGTAATCATCAAATTTCATAAACTTTTTAACAAAATCGCGAGGCAGACCTTTTGCTTTTATCGTTATTTTATTATTGTCTAGCAATACGGCGTACATTTTACTGCGCAATCCGATAAAGTATTTGATGATGCTCGAGTTCATTTCATCTTTGAACTTACCAATAACCTTTTTTGTTTATGTCGTCATGAAATTTACTGTCACGAGGGTAATCGGAAAGATCAAACAAATGTCGATTGTCGTATATATCCTGATAGACGTCCTCACATTCGATTTCATACACGAGCGAGTCGATATCAGTGAACAATAGTCTACTTGACGGCCACTGATTTTTAACAAAATTATAATGAAAATCGTACATGAGCCACTTCGATAAATCTAACACAGAAGCTCCAACGTAAATTGGCTTATTTAGTTCTAGATTTGTTTTTCTTCTTTGTATCGCGACAAGATTTTCATTAAAAATTTTCATACTAACAAAATCATCGTCCGACACAAGTTTATTTCTGCGATTGATATCATTAACTAGCTCGATATTTACCCGTTTTCTAATATTTTCCATCGTCTTACCAAAAACGCAATTGTTCATAAGCTTAAAGAAGTTTTTTTGAAAATCAGTTTTCGCCACAGCTCTTCTCGAAGTGTTCGAGTTAATATAACCTCTCATCCACGGCGACTGATTAAACGTTAAAACTCTATGAACTTTCCTCAACACAAAACCAGCATCTACTGCTTGTTTTAAAACCTTATAATGCAAAACATAATTTCGCTTATTGAGTAAATTTGGTACTAGTTTTTTTACCGTAGAATTTTGTCTTGGTGATGCTGTCGCTTGTTGTTCTTGAGATAACAAACTATAATCTATTATCATTGATTCCGCACAGAAAGGATAATCGTTGTGTAAATTGTGTAGCCAAGTTGGATAATCGAGATCAACTTCAACGAAATACGAAATATCGTCGGGTATCTTTTTTTCTGTCTCCGATAAAAATTATTCAAATGTGATCCAACGAAATCCACCAAAAGGCATTGGTTCTGCCATAGAATAACCGTACAAATTATTACAATCTAGATAAATTATATACTTCGAAGGACGCTTAGGATTATACTCTTTTAGGTATTTGTTGTTTGCTTCAGCATATTTCTTTGTTATAACGCTAATACCGCTTCGTATACCTTTCTCGATAAAATTAAACATGTCAATGTCAGTCAGTAATTCTAACTTCACTTTACTAAACTTTAACAGAGCATCCCATGACAGCCCGGGAGCAGAATAATACCAACAAGGATCTAGTCCATAATTATTATAGCACACTTTTCGAAAACTTTCAAAAACATCTGCTAACAATAACACGTCTGTTCTCAAATATAAATCATGATAATCTCCAAATGTTCTGCAGTTAAATTTATTCCAAATATCTTGTGCATATTTGTACTCGTCATCGGTTATATTTTCATTTTTGAGTTGCGAATAAAATTTGTCCTTGTCAGGTAGCGAGGTTTCATCAATTTACTCCAATCATCGAGATACTCGTACGGAAATACTCCTTTTTTGGTCAGTAGATTATATTTATCTCCAAAACAGTCTCGTAGGTTATCAAACTCGCTACAATCTTTCACTAGCTCATCTAATGATGCTGCCATAAACTGTAGGCTGTCAATAAAACGCAACTTACCTAAAGTAACTGACATATACTTTTCAAAATTATTTGGAATGCATTTGATTACGTTATCAAGTTTTAAACGAGATTTTATGTCAGGATCACCAAAAGCTTCTACGATAATATGGCTATCATAGCCTCGAAAGTTGTGAAGAACAACTGGAATAAAATTTGGAGCATGAAATTTTAAATTACACTGATCATGGGCCGCTCCACGATACTGTCCGGTCAAATGGCAATGGTCATGTACTTTCTTATCAACGTCAAAAGCTTTTTCACAAATATGACAAAATTCCGCTTGCTCGTGATCAGATTCTTGTTGAGATGTCAGTTTCGTCATTGGAGTTATTCTTTTTAAACAATTAAACATATTATCAGCTTCGTTAATTAACTGCTTGAGAAGCCAAACAGCCGGATTTCTACCACGATATAATTTGATTGGTTTAGATAATTTCGAATCAGTACAACAAATTATCTTATACGCTACTCCACATGGAACATGGTTTTAAGTTTGTCTTGTACTCGATTGGTTAGGATTATTTTCTACGCCAAGTACAGGCTGAAGTAAGCATTCGAAATCGGCGTATATAACGAAAGGAATTTTGAGTTTGTGATTGTGATTGACAAACTGTAATAAACTATTTTCTTTGGACGGCATTGTTATTCGTTGTACGTCACTACAGTACTGCAAATGCTTTTGTAATGTTTCATTGTCTTCACAACCGTGTAAACAGCGATAACAAAAGAACGTTTTTTTATTTCGTTTATTATACTGTCTGCCAACTAGTCCATTAAAGTTTTTGATCCAAACGTAATGATTTTTATAAAACAACAAGTTTATTGTCGATTGTGAAGCTTTTTCTGAAATATATCTCGGATAGACGTTTTCTTTTTCATCTAGTCCGAAAACATTTACTGAAACATTATTTTGCTTTTCAAACTTTGGTATTTGATTTTCTGCAACTGGAAAGTCGATGCCATTAAAATTTAATTTTGATACGTGACTAATATACTTGTCAACAGGATCAGCATTTTTTTCTGCTGGAAATAGCGCAGAAAGAATAGCCCACTGAAAACATCTGTTATCGACGTTCTTTACCTTTATACAGCATTTTTTATTTTTTATTTTTGTGGCAGGTCAGTATACGAACTACCACGTAATACGTTATATTTTATTGTGTGAAATAAAATTTCCGTAATAATTTCAAACTTCCAACCCGAACCCGATTCGGTAAATTCTTCTATCTTTTTCCAAATTTCCTTGTGTATTTCATCAGCTAGTGACAAAAGATTAGTCCCAAGGAAAACACGCCTTGATTTTGCATTAATGTAAGGGTCTGCGATTTCCTTGTCAGTCGATTCTTCCGTCACAAGTAGCTTTGAAAATATAACGTGATATTGTACTAATATTCTTAGACCCTTATGTTTTTCAAGTTCACGTTTTACAGTTGGCTCTAGCAAATGATAGAGATTTGTTGCAGTGAAATTTACAAGTGCGATTTGTTATCAAACCGATAACTGTTGTCAAATCCTATAAAGGCAGTCGCTATTTTTTCAGGTTCTCCCATAAGGCTCTTCTTAGCTATATCACGCAATTTCAGCATTGCTATATATAATGTAATATTATATCTCTAATTGTTAGTTCGATCGGTAACTCACAGCACGCCAAGCTGAAAAATCAATTAGAGTTATAAAAAGTCCTTATAATATAATGACACAAAATCTGACAAGCACATGCGCGCCAGCTGAAAAATCGATTAGAGATATAAAAAATCCTTATAATATAATGACACAAAATCTGAGATATATCGGATTGACAGCGAAGGAGCAAGAAGCATATCATGTTCATCCGAAATATAACCTATATGCTGGAAATGCATTAGGTTCGGTTATTAACATAAAATCTAAAAAATCTATAGGAAAACCAACACCAGCTGGAATGATAATTTCAGTGAAAGGTGATGACACAGATATGACTAAAATGTTTAGAAAAGATTTTATTTATACTTTGTTCTGCGATGATATTCCAGAAGGAGAAAGAGTATGTAGAATAAATGGCTCGATTAGCGATGACAATATTGAAAATTTATCTTTACAAGATGACTTTCAACGCCACCCAAAATCTGATTTATACGAAGCAAATGATAAAGGAATTATACGATATGTAAAAACAAAAAAAGTACTAGGTAATTTGAGTAATATGGGGTATCTCATGGTAACTGTCGGAGGAACACTAGCCAATAAAGTTAATTATCAATCTCATCGTTTTGTTTACGAAACATTTAACGGCGTCATTTCAGATAATTTAGTTATCGACCATATTAACAAAATTAAAACTGATAATCGTTTAGAAAATTTAGATCCAGTTACACCAGAAGAAAACACCCGACGTGGATCTAATTCTGATGGATCTAATTTTAAAAATCCTAAAAGATCAGTTATTTCAGTAAATTTAGAAACTGAAGAAGAAATGAAATTTAAATCAATATCAGCTGCAGCAAAGCATCTTAAAATTCATTCACAGAGAGTAATTGACGTCGCCGACGGCAGAACTAAAACAGCAACGTCAATGTCAACTTTTGATAGATTTAGTTTCAGATATGATGATTAATGATATTTCGTAATTCTGACTTAGTAAGACAGCTATGTGCAAACATCAAAACATCATCGCGATCAAATTTTAATGTTATAAAAGCACTATCATTAAGTTTATTTTTTTCTGCTGCTGTTAGTAATATCCTATCATTTTCGCCAGGCATTACAATAACGTCAACAGAATACGAACTATAACCCGACAGACATTTTCGAACTGCTTCGGCTAGTTCCTTGTAATTTAATATATTAACCTTTTGATGATATTTTACCTCGTCAGTCATATCTTATAACAATAAATTAGATAAAAGTATATTATAATATGGATCTGATGAAACGACTTGCTGAAATATATGCGGAAGATACAATCGCAGACAATGTTAAAATCACTAGCGATACAATCGCAGACAATGTTAAAATCACTAGCGATATAATAGACAAATCTGCTAGCTATAGCGAAGATGATATTTTATACAACAACGAATCTGACGATGAAGATGAAATAGTCACCGTCTCTGACAGAACAAATTACAGCAGACCAACAACTGGACGATATAATGTTAAGTATCATATTACTAAAAATAATAAAATTTGATTTTACTGTTACCGAACAACAGATATTTTGGCAGCTTATCAAACCGTTTTTAAATCTAAAAATAACTGGCCAGCGAAGGAGTATAAAATACGATTTTATTTTTGCTAAGATATTCAATTTGATGCCAGTTGATAATAAAAGAAAATTACATTTAATTTCGTTATGTAAAACTATCAAATGTAAATCTGTGCTTGTGAAATATGAACAAATTTATAATAACGTTATTGGATCGACTTAGTTGATACCCAGCTATTAAATTTATCGCTGTATCCTCTCCACTTAACTAAACTTTTATTGCCTTTTTTCCTAATAACTTTTTCGATAACGAAGACATCTTGTTCAGTTTTCTGAAGTTCTTGTTCATAAAAACTGCCAGTTATAGGTTCCCCTAATAAATCTTTTAACGCGTATGTTACAGGTATTGTTGAAAGTACTTTATCAACTACAAATACTTCTTCAGTCCAGTTTGGAGTAAATCCTTTTTCAAATACTTTTTTCGTCAAAGAAATTCTGACTTTATCACCTACTTTAAATTTATGTCTGCGGTACATGTTTCCATTAGCTAATATTGGATTTTTGATTGCGTCGTTTGGCGATAGTTTAGTGGTTCTGTGTTTCGTGTTATTATATTCGTCAACAATGTTTTGTAAATTGTCAATATATTTATTGGTATTTTTAGCTGTCAGATACTTGTGTATTTTTCATTTAGCGTGCGATTAAATCGCTCGACAACAACGCTATTACCTTCGTTTCCTGTAACATATTTCTTGATGTTATTTTGTTCTAAAAACTGCTCGAACTTTTTATTGAGAAATTCTGCTCCGTGATCGGTCCAGATTTTATTTGGTTTTCTTTCTGTACTTGTTATTATTTGTTTTAGTGCATCAGTTATTGACGTTCCTGTTTTATCTGAAACAGGCACACTAAAAGCATATTTGCTAAAAATATCTACAACGTTAAACAAGTATTTCTTATTATCATTAAATTCGGCTAGATTTGACATATCAACTAAATCTATTGCCCAGATATCGTCAACGGCATTTGCGACAACCTTACGTCGCGTAAACTTTTTTTTTTAGGTTTATGTAGTTCGGCTGCGGGATCACCGTATAATTCCTTTCCGAGTCCTAATTTATATTTTGCTCCAATAAAACCCTGTACCAGCCTTCTATCAAAACGTTCTCGCATATTTGTCGGCTCCATAACACGAAGTTCGTCTAACATTACTTTATCACAATCCGATTTTGAGTTTTCATGATCACGATAACAAATGTCATGGCGCATTGCTATTGCATCAACTTGATTGTAAGGTTCTTGTCCTGGCAGCGGATTATCATTTTCATCTAGTTGTTTATCAAGAGGATTATAAGGTCCAGTATATTTATGGCCTGGCAATGTCCAGCCTCCTTTTGGTTTTGGTAATTTGCCAATTACTTTATGTATATCTATACCTGTTCCAATTATTTCTCTGTTGTTACAACGTTGGCAATATGTGACAAATTTATTTTGCTCGAGACATAAATCTCTGTCAGAATCGCACTTGCATATCATTCTATATTTTTAATCATCTGCTAAAATAATCTCGCTGACAACGTCAGGAGGGTAACCAGCTCCCAACGACTTCTTTAAAAACATACTTTTTCTTTTTCCGCAGATTGCACAAATACTTTTCAGCATCGTCCTGTTGTTCTTTGTTTTTTCTGTTGTTTCATTGATATTTTCTGTTTTAGTTTTACATTTAAGACAATATGTTGACATTATATATTTATAAATTTAGATAAAATTTATTGCAAGCTTTAGATAGATTTACAAAAATTAACTGCAATCTCATCATTAGCGTGAGAAGGTTGCTTATCAAACTGTAAAATAAACTTTAAAAAATTAAATTTCCTGACATTGTCAGGTGATTGGGACATTTGTTTAATAAACATTATACAATAATACCCGCAAGCAGAAGTTCCAACAGGTTGAAGTTGATTGGACGAATAATATATTATTTTATATTTTTTGTTTACATACTTTTTTTTATTCCATCGCTCGGAGGAAGTCCAAATGAATCAAAATAATTGTTATTATAAACTGCTACCCAATGCGTGCCGGACCCGTCATTGAAATCTTGTATATTTATCACACACGAACCTACAGCTGCGACATCTTTGGTGTTGAGTTCATCTTTCGAATAAACTCCGTGGAAATTTTGTACTTGTTTTAGTTTATCAAGTATATCAAAGTTGCTTAGCGGGGTGGCCGTGTTCCCGGCAATGTTAGTCCTCGTCCGATTCCTAGCAGATTTGGCAGTAGACTTCCCGCTAGTCCCGTTAAAAGTGGAGCGAAAGGAATAATTCCTCCTTGTTTCGTCTGCCGGCGTTTCGTTGTTTTCTTTTTTTGTTGTTGCTGTTTTTCTTCGTTGTGGCATTATATTTATCGGTCACATAAAATTAAGCTTTAGACTATTTTCTTTATACCACTGCCCTCAACTGCTTTTTTCGTTGCGCCTGATATTGCTCCAGACGCTGCTGCTAGTCCTAATGTACCTAACACCGGTAAAATTTTAGGTAATAACGTGCTAGCTAGTACAGATAGTGCCGGACCAAAGAAACCACCTTGTTTTGACATCGCTGCTATTTGTGCGGCACTTAAATTTAAAACAAAAGGTTTTTTACGATCGTACCTGTTTACTTGTTGTTTTGTCAACATTAATTTTGTTAAAATACCCTTGGAAATGTCAGGATTGATTTTTAATGATACCTGTCTCTGCTTTGCAACAGCAGCTGTTAATTTTTTAACTTGACCATCAGTCAAATATATTTCTTTTATAATATATTTTGTCATCTTATATAACAATTGCAGATTAAACTTGGACTGTCATTTTACCTCCAACGGAATCTATCGTAACAAATCTGTCGCTGATCACTAACGCGTACACGTACAACTGTGCCATAGGAACTGCTCCGAGAGTCCAAGTAATTTCAATATCAGCTGTTGAGTCAACAGCTCGCTCGCTATGTTTACTAACATCAAAATAAAATATTGGATAAAGTGTACGAAACTCCTCTACTGATATTTGAGATCCATCTTCAACATCCTGATATTTTTGTACTGCGTCGAGTAGATACATGTAAGGTCAAGTAATATTTTTATTAGCGTCATCTGCAAAATTACATTCTATCGCTCGTTCTGGATATTGCTTAGAATTTAGTCTAGCATATATTCGTCTAACATCAGCGTAATCAAATACCGCATTATTTTGTTGTTGGTTACCACGTCGCGCTTGCTGATGAAATACGACAAACAATTGTCTCGGCAGTTGTTCGCTTGATGTTGTTGTAACTCGCCACGTGTAGTCGGTAGTATTTGGAACTGCTGTTTGATATATTTTATGTTGCTGAAAATAAATCTTGTTTGTGCGATTTTCAAGCATATTATTTAGTTCTGACATTTTAGTGATCGACGGCGTTATTCGTGGCATCCACAAAGCAAGTTTGTTTATGATAAATTGTACATCAGCTCCGCCATATCGAAATAGGCAGTCGTTTTGTTCTGCTCGATCTAAAATAAGTGTATGTTTAACTCCACGAAATACTTTATCATAATCGCGACAAAAACCAAATACTGTACTTAACGGAAGCATCATTGTAATTTGACGTGATCCTTCTGCAAGTTCTTTTCTTTTAGCAAAACCTCCATTGTAACGCGGATTTTTGACGCTAATTGTGTTATTGATTAAATCTAACATTGCAACGCCGTCCGCACCTGCCGCTGGTGGTGTTATACCAAGATTATTACAAGCTGCAGTAAGTGAGACTCTTGTAGCGTCTGCGTTAGCAGCTGCAGCTGGTGCGGCTATACCTAGTGCGGCTGCATTAACAATAAGAAAAATTCTTACAATTACAACATCTGCAGCGGCATCAGCTTCGTGTAATAAAACGCCTTTCGAGAAAAGTTCGGTCGATTCGGCCAAACCACGTCCAGTATCTTTAAACCATATCATATTCGTTGCAGTTGATCTGGAGTAATCATCGGAAAACGAAATGATATTTAAAATTGTACTTGCAACTTGTAAGTGACTCGAAATATCTTCTACAGTTTGATTAGCTAGTTGATATCTAGCACTTTTGAATAAACACCAGCCAATATTTATAAGAGCTACTTCTGTTCCAGCTGCAATTGCAACTGGCGGATTGGCTACTGTCATAATCTGACCGCGAACTTCTAACATTGCCTTATGTGGCAGTAGAAATACATCTTCATCTCGAGTATTAAATGTTCTAATACCAGTTTTATTTGGTTCATTAGAATTTTCGTCGAGATACTCAACGTACTCAAATTCTGTTACAGTGTCATCGGTGTCATAAGTTTCTGCTAAATCGAGATAATTTTTAACAGACATTTTTTTAATTTATTAGATTATATAAAATTTTATTGCGGCGCCGTTACTTTAGATATTAATTTTTGTATAATCTGCTCGCCTTTCGGTGATAAAAGTTTTTTTGTTGTTGTTATCATAGCGCGTTGAGGTTCTTTTGTTGGAGCGATTTCTGATATAACTTGTTTTATCTCAGATGTAGACGGTGCGCCTTTTATTTTATCAGCTATTTTTTGTCCAACCGTAGTTCCAGCGGCAGATGCGGCTCCAGTTGCAAAAGCTTTACCTGCGTCAAGTGCAATTGGTGAAACTTTACGCGCTATTCCCGGAACATTTTCAATAACTTTAATAAATATATTTCCAAAAAATCCTCCTACTATTTTTCTTCGATAAATTGTTTTTCTCTGTTTCATTATATCTGAGGTTATATAATTTTTATTGTCAATCACGAAGTGATCGCGCGTAAGTGTAAATAATAAGTAACAACCTCGTTGTTCAGATCTAACTGTCGTCCGGATTGATCTGTCAACTGTATATTTATTGATGATATTTGATTTTCAACGTTTAACGGATAATATATAATATGACGCGGAGTAATTTGCATGAGAGAACCTGGTGGAACATCTGGCGAGAAATTATAAATCGTTTGTCCTTTACTGCCCTGGGCTGAGTAAGATCCAGAAGCAATAGAGCAATTTATTAATATTGTATTTACGTCAGTTATATTTACCGGCAGTTCACCGTCATATGTGGTCACTGGATTTTTGTAATCAACATCTTCAGCAGCAGCGCCATAATATGTACTTTTATGTTTAAATCCGATTAACGACGCGATACTTCTTGGTGATTCAAGATCAACTACTATAGTACCTTTTAATGTCATTCTAATGCGTAACGTGTTATAATTCGCTGCTAACTCGAAATTATCAGGATTTATCTTCTTTTTTTGCATAAGCTCCTTTATTGTTTTATTTAGATCAGTGATATTATAAGCTCCTTGTGGAATTTTGATTTTTTTAAAATCACCCCCTACAGCACTCAGAACTGACAAAGCAAATGAAATTTCATCATTGACATCAGTTTTTACGTTAGCCATCGAATTCCAACACGTACATGAAATTAATCCAATTTCATACTGTTTTTCAGTATCAAGTTGTATTGGCGGAATATAATTTACTGAAAAATTTGCGCTATCTTTTGCGGTTGTACTAGAGTCTAGCAATAATGTTGTTGACATTGTTATTTATTATATTTTTACAAAATTAACATTTACAAGATTGATATTTACAACATTAACATTTACAAAATTAATATTTATAAAATTAAGTCGCGGTGTAAAGTTTCATACTCGTCAGATGTTAATAAATTTTCCGATCTTAGATGATCAAGTATATCAATAATTTCATTATCAATTTCAACATTAATATTAGCAGCTTCTTTTGATGATATTAATAGCATTAATCTGCCTATCATTTCAGCAGTTGATGTAAATATTTTTACACCAGCTCCAATCTTACTCATGCGAAGATTCTCATTATCTTTAAACGCGTTGTAAAATTCTATATTTTTATGTTCTCCAGATCTAAATTTCTCCGTTAAGAGTTTTAAATTATAGGCAATAATAGCATCTCTATAACGTTTAAAAAGTTTTTCAAGATCTTCTGTTTTAGCTTTACTAGTTCTATTATAAGCTTCTGATCCAGTTCTATAAATATTATCTATTTTATTAATAAGATCATCATATTCGTCTTGTGACAATTTAATAATATTATTAATATCTTCAATATCATATTTTTTAATAAAAGATTCGTAATCGGATTTTGTTATTTTATCTTCTGCTATTTTTCTATTTTTTTCAATTTGCTTCCTTCTTTCAGCTTCCTCTGGAGATATAACTATTGGTCCTTCAATTTCTTCTGGAAATACAACTATTGGTTCTTTAATCTTTGCCGGTACTCTTTTTAAATCTATTTCTTTTGCTATAGTACTCAAAACATTATTTTGATGATTACATTTTTTTTTCATTAATTATTTGATTAATAGCTTTGATATAAAGATCGGCGATAATACCTTCTCGGTATTTTTTAATAGCTTCGTAATATTGTTTATTTACCGGCCCCACTAAATCAATCTGTTTCTTATTATCCTCTAATATTTGCGTTAACTGTGCAATTTTTTTGTCAGCATTATATTCTTCTTTTAAAATATCATATATTCTCGAATCTTTAAATTTATATGTTATGTTAAACTTTTTATGCTCATCATCTTCTATTTTGTTATTTATATTTTTTAAGTCTATTTCAAGCTGTGATAATGCTCTTGGATAAAATTTTTCAATTGTTTTCTCTATATCTCCTAACATAATTCCAGTCGGATCAACTCATACTCTTCCTGATAATCTTTGTTCAAGTTAAAGTGGATCATTTAATATCCGTTTGAGTTCAGCTTGTCTAGCAGCAGGATCAGCAATATGTTTTACAAGTTCTCTAGCTTACTTTAACTTTTCTTCATCAGATCTTCTAATAATTTTTGCAGCAGCTGCTTCTTGTTGTTCCTTAACAATCCCGAATAAACCTTTTCTTGAAGTTGTTTAACTTCTTCGTCTGACAGCGTCCTAGTTTCAGGTTGTTTTCCAAGTAGTGCTTCAGTAACTGGTTTGAGAGCTGCAGTTGCTACTTCTGCGGCAGTTATTTGCCCACGTCGTGCTTGCTGTACTTTTTGCTTAAATGCTGCTTGAGATTGAGCAAGTTTTTTCAGATCTTCTGTATGTTTTCTATATTTTGCTCGTTTATCCATAATTATTATATATACATTTTATAAAATTTAAAGAAGTGGAAAACACATTACTGCAAGTAAATGTCAATACAACAGCGAAATATTTTAGTCGGATCATTTGCAAGTTTATCAAATAAGAAAAAGTTATATTTATCCTTTGTAGCTTTATGATATAATTCGATAAATTTATCTTTTGTCACATCACAGCATTGCTCGTTCGCGATATTTCTAACGTCAACATTGTCCAGTCCCGGAAATAATATAAAACAACCAGTATTTCGCCGAATAAATCTGTCAACATTATAAAAACCTTGAGCTAAATAAATAGAATTACATTTCTTATTTCGCGACAGTGAAAAATATGATCTTATTTTATTCATTTCTACATTGTTTAACGGAATATCGTCAAAAACTACTATCTTATGTTCATCCGAGTCAAGCTGATTAACTGGAACAAGATCTTCTGGTTGTCTGATTATAAAAAAATCTTCGCCAGCTTCAAGATCATCACGAAGTTTGTCATTATATTCGTTTAGTAGCTCGTACTTATCTTGATGTGGATTAATTGTGTAAATATAAACTCGATCGTAGTTAAAATTATCTCCTAGAAGTAAATTCATAAGCAGATTTGTTTTTCCCGATCCAGTTCGCCCAACAATAAGATAATGAAAATCTGGAAGTTCATTGTTATGTTTATGTTTCACCAACCGCTCTGTATCAAAGTTTAATATCGACAATTTTGCCATAATTTTATATAATATAATTTATATAATATGAGCTATTATACGAAATTTGGAACATTATTAATAGATTCGTCGACTGAAGGTTATCAAGGTGACTTACCTAAGTATGCAACTCTTGATCAGCTCAAAAATGAAATTGATAATTTATTAAATATCACAAGTGTAGATCAAAATGAAGTCGTTGTTTCCCAGGATAAACAAGGACGATTAAAGACGAGTAATGTACAACTGTCAAATGTACTTGTGCGAATTCCCACCGCGGTTGTTAATAATATTGTTACTTTTACTGATCAGGGTAAAATACAAGATTCCGGTACGTCAGTCAACGATTATATTAAGAAAGCTGGTGATTCATTCACGGATTACATTATCATGAACCGAAATAAAATTATAAGCCTTGGAAACCCAACCGCAGATGCGGACGCCGCAACAAAAAAATATGTCGATGATCAAGAATCTAAATACGTATTGGCTAACGGTGGTATAATGCGTGCATTTCTCAACATGAACAATAACGGCATTAATAATCTTAGAACACCAGAATCTGATTTTGATGCTGCAACGAAAAAATATGTTGATGATAAGGAAATTCCTATGACAACTTCGTTAAAAACAATCGGTGATGAAATGACTACACTCAGTGCTACTTTTTCTAGACATGTAGAAACGTTCTTAAATTTTCGTAGAAATATAAACAAGTCTTTTAAAGAATTTTTTGGGGAACAACCAACCGTTGACATAAAACTCGCTGACATTAACACGAGACTCAACGACATTCTCAGTGGAATACCTAATATTGTTCAAAAAACTAATCTGATTAAAATTCCACACGGACAAATTAAAAATATCGTGTACACAGTAGCATCAGGATTAGCAACATGGTCACAGCAAAATAACACTATCAAACATACGGCAGAAGTTACTGGTGTGTATAGACTGTCTATCTTTAGCTCTGCAAAGTTTAAAATTTATATTACATCATTTCCGTGGCGTCATTCAACCGATGCTTTCTCTGGAGTTGTATCTATAGTGTTAAATAAAGATGCTGAAGAAATATTTTTACTGGAAGCAGATGATTAAATAATAACCGCAACGTCTTACTGGTGGTGTTTGGAATTTGTAGCTGAAACACCACAAATAATTACTTAATCAAACCTAGGGACCAGCATTGTTGTAAACTAATATTATATAATGAAAAAATATATATTTAATTTCAATCACATTTCAAAAGAAATTCCAAAACAAGATGTTGACGCGCTAATGCAATATTACAAATTTTATCATAAAAAACTTTGGTGCGTGAAAAAATTTTATAAATATTATAACAAAATACTTCGAGTAATATCATATTTACCGCTGTTAATGACCGGATCTGGTATAATTTCGAGTGGTGCATCATTAAACCCGTTTTTGTTAATAATATCAGGTATTGGTGTTTCTCTTACAACAGCGTGTAAAAAGATTGAACCTCGACTTGTGACCTCAAAAAATGCCTGCAAAACAGCTAGTATAACTTACAAAAAATTACTTGATCAGATACGATCTTACTTGCGGGGTATAAAATATGATATGGATGATTTAATACGTGAGTTTCGTATTATTGACAGTATGTTAACAGATATCCTACCAATGAGAGTCGGCAGGTATGAAAAAGATTATCAAAAAAAGTATAGTGAAATAAAATAATTTTCACTTACCTTTTTGCCTGGTGAAATGTCCTCTTGAATGTGCAGCAATGCACAAATTCTGACCGCTTTATATACTGCTATAACACCCACGCAAGATGAATCACATGATTATAAATCATTCTGAAAAATTACATAATCTGCATGTTTTATGTACTATGATTATGAGTCATTCTGGAAAATCACACCTTCTGCATGTGTGATTAAACTCATATAAGGCAGTACTGAAACGATTTCTTATAAGGCTTGGCTGATGTATAATATTATTGATTTTCAGGCAACATCTGTTACAAACAAAATCCGGTAGATTTTACACGGTAGAAGTTAGTAAACAGGTATATTTGTAAGGCTTGGCTAATGTAAAGTATTATTGATTTTCAGACTGCATATATAATGCAACATCTGTTACAAACAAAATCCTGTAGATTTATTTTTTAGTCTTTTGGAAGGCTGGTTGGGCAATTTATATATTTATTTGTTTAATAATCAAACAGATAACAGAATAACTGAGAATTATTTTTGTTTTGCCTCTCTGTGAAAGTGATTGTAGTAGTATAGGAAAAGGTTGGGGGGATGGCTCATTTAATCTCAAAATATATTTGAGCTAGAACCAGTTTTTTAATTTTGGGAAAATCGTTTTTGGATGGAATTGTGGTTCCCGAGAGAGTAAATTTATATTTGTTCTGAGAGTGGGGAGGGGTCTCGGAGACAGAACCAGCCTTTTTCTCTACTACTATCGTAATTGTAGCATATGGGCTTAATTTGATTGATTCCCTGAATCCAGTAGATAAAAGCTTATTATCTACTTCGGTTTTATCCTTCAGCTTGCTTAAAAGCCAAGCAGGTGTTGTTTGTGCGTTTCTGATACACAACAAAAACGTAAGGCAATTAGAATCCTTAATATTTGTGTCCACGGTAGTCAGTAAAGGGAACGTGTGAAATGGGGACCCTGAGAAACAATAAGCGGAAAAAGGAAAGCGCCCCACCCTCCAATTAAATAACAACAACGAAAATCCAATAAATAAATAAATAAAACCATAAGAACTTAAATAGGGCTTTAATGAGTTTATTGGTGTGCCGATCAGAGTGTTTTGTGGGTAAGGTCAAAACTGTCGTCATTCAAGACTGGTAAAGATGCCGATAAAGAATTAAACACTAGAGACAAAAGTTGAGGATTTTATAGACACATACATTAAATACACGTTAATACCTTGTAATGAAAAGGAAACTCCATTTAAAGTTTATATCTATTGATCTACTTGTACACTTTGTAATCATATATGATGAGATCCATTTTGTATAGTATATAGTATAGCTTGCATTGCGTTTTTCTTTCCCTTGTTGCAGAAGACGACAGAAACAAAATCTCATCACTTCTTTACGATCACCTATACAGACCTTTCAAAATTCCTTGTCTAATTAACTTAGTTGCTTTTCGTACGTCATCTGGTAGAAACGAATTTTTGGTTCCGCTTTCCCTCTTATGTTTCTTGTTGCAGAGGACTGATAAACATATGATAACACTCTACTTGAAAAAGACTTGATATTCAGTGCCTATCAGATTTAGTGCTGTCAATGTTTCCGTACAAATGGTCACTCCACAAATTAACACAATGTTTTCGTACAAATGGTGACTCCACAAATTATCATCATATGAGGGTCTCTGCGACGAATTTGTTCATGCTTATAACATAGTCGATTTTTGTTTTATCTTTGGATTATTTACATTGCTATCAGACACGAAACAAACATACATTGTGTGAATTTCTTCATCTCTTTTTCTGTTGATTTGAAATTCGAAAAGCTCGTATACTGGCTAGCTTAAGACCACTACTATGCAGTTTTTTTTTTATCATGCGTCCTTCCCGTATGAAGCCTTTAATGATTCACAGTGTAAATGTTGTTATCAATTATGTTCATAATTTCTGATTAACTTCCTCCATTCTTTATACACAGAATCAAAACATCCCTAAAACTCATTCTGTGAGAATTTAATTTGATGTTTCCTGCTATATCGATGGTTCTCTCAATAGGGAAGAAAGCAATTCCATGTATGTACTTAGTATTAACCGATCGTGTAATTGCTTCAGAGCTAATTGTTACATATAACAAAACAATATTTTTAAGTTCGTATTCTTAGTTTAACAAAATAAGTTTAAGACATATTCAGAGTGGCAAGAGAGAAAGCCATAACTAAGTATTACAGAGCTGTTCGTTAATGCAAACCTTGTCAAAAAAGAATACTGTAGAAAATGGAATAGCGAATAAAACCTTATTCCAAATATAAGGTGATGAAAAATAGGGAGATGAAAAATAGTGAGACGATATTTTCATTTTCGTTTCTGTTAGATGAGACCATTGCAAAGAATAAAACGGAGAACACAGATAATATTAAAAACGTAAGATACCACAATGATTAAACTTCAAAATGAAAGATATAGAATTTACAAACTTGAAATATAACATACAATCATACAATCTTTTCATGGAAAGTGGATACGCTTCATTCCACCTGAGTGTGGTAGTGACGATGACGTTCATACTGTTTACATTATTATTTGGGCATCTTGAACAAATACTGGACATGTACACGCTAAATGCTGACCAGCGAATCAATGTATTCAAATGTAAAAATGCAATGAAAGCAATAGATAGAAGATAATGGTAAAAATAATCTGAGTAATTCATTATTGCTAATTTCATGATTGTGGGGATCTACAACAATATTTACTAATGCATTTTCCTTATTAGACTTTACCGTATAATATTTCCACAATGATGACTATTGTGATCAGTGTAGTTTCAGGCATAAATACATTACCAGCAACGAAACTAGTAGACACTTCGGTTCTCAAGCTGTTTGTCAACATTGTGCTTTGGGATTCCACAGTCTTCGGCATTCCCTATTTCATCATTATTTGAATTGGTCTTTTGAAATTTATGTTTCGAAATTGTCAAACTCGTACTCAGTATAGGCACAGGCAAACGTAGCTTAAATGAAAAAACTCCGGTGAAGAATCTAATACCGTTTGATATGATGTAAAATGTTCAAGTGTTGATTGAAAATAATTTTTCTTGTTATTGACCTTAAAGTGTACATTGCTATATCTGATTTGATTTCGAACTTTTAGAGCTGTTTCATTTACAAAGGACAAAACTGTCTGCGCGCAATGAAGAGAAAACAGGATGATTACCTTGTATAATCCAACTACGGTGGATTTCGTAAATAAAGTGCTCCTGTTTCTGTCACAACTGACGAATTTTAGTGTAGATCAAATACACTTTGAAAGACATAAAACATACAGGAGAGCATGTACAAAACACACCACAGTCTAAATACGTACTACAAACTACTATTGAGGAAAGTAAGACAATACGTTGTACTGGAGGTATAGAAAGACTGGACTAAATTTTGAATTATACAACGAATTAACTAGTGCATCAGAATAATAGAGTGAGTCAATTAACTCTGAATAAGGTGTCTTCCAGTGACAAAGCTGGGACTAAATAGGAAATTTTAGCAAATGAAGTAGAAGCCGAGGCTAATAAAGAACACGTATTTAAAGAAAACGATGAGGCCATAGAAGAGCAAAATATTCGAGGGGTATTTATCCCACACGTTTAAAGATTTTTTTAAACATGTTTAAGCACTATTTACACCATAATGCAATAGTGACGAAAGTATATAAAGAAGCCGTTAAAGTTGTCGCATCAAAATGAGAAGCTGCTGAAAGAAATCTAGAATGCCTTGACCGATAGACAGACGTGAGAACGACATAAATAAAGTAAGAAATGACTGTTAGAAATAAATTGTAAAAGATACCAGACAGCATTAACGTTATGAGGTCATATTAATATAAAATATTGAAGACATAGAAAAAGATATAATAGGAATCAGATTCCCTTTCGGTGGAAAACTGTTATACAACGAAAATGCGTAACAAATGCTACTATAGCTACCCCAGTAACACTGACAATACCTTTTCATATGGCTAATTTAGCTAAATGTAACACTGACAATACCTTTCCCTATGGCTAATTTAGCTAAATGTAACACTGACAATACCTTTTCCTATGGCTAATTTAGCTAAATGTAACACTGACAATACTCTTTCCTATGGCTAATTTAGCTAATGTAACACTGACAATACCTTTTCCTATGGCTAATTTAGCTAAATGTTTGTTTCGTTTGGCGTAAAACCTGCAAAATTATGGCATGTTGTTACTTGTAGTATGATAAATTGGCTATTTAATAGTGATGTTTAAAGTTTTTTCTTTTCTAGCTCAGCATGTTATTTAACTTGTTTTGGCGAATGAGGGTTTGTAGTTTGTACTTTTGATGAAATGTTTTATTAACGTGTATAGAAGTGTAAGAGTTTGGCAGGTTATTTTCAAAAGTAAAGCATGGCAGCTCCAGCAACCATTATTACAAAATAAAATGACTTTGTCAGTACTGCTCTTTGCGTTTCCAACTTGGACTTATGCACACCTCCTTAGCGCACGTTTTCTGAACCCATGAGTAATGGATCTTATTAGCAAATTGGACAGAAGAAATATCATAATCATTATAACCCTCTATTCTCTACATATTTTTTTATCAACGTTTCATTTCTGGCCTGTACAATTTCTTGTCATAGAATTATATATTGTATATCAGCCTTTGAAATGCATTATGGTTTATCTTAGTATTGGTGTTAAAATTTAACCCCGACTTAAGCAAGTCACTTGATTTATATATTGTGTTTGCTGTATCCAAAGATATTACTCATTTTCGTTAATATGTCACTCGGTTTCAAAACGATACTATCAAAACTAAAAGCAATTTAACGTTTATGTCTCAAAGCAATTGTTGTAATTTTACCATTTTTTTCAGCATCGTAAACTTGATGTCCCAAAAATTAGTTCCATTAGCTTTTATCAATATCTGATACTCTCGTAACAAACTCCGTAATAAGTGTTATGTTTCTACATGTGCACCTAAGATGCATCAATTAATGCTTTGACTTAAAACTGAAATAACATCATCTGTGGAACTTTAATATTCTGGTGAAAGAAGCATGTCCAACCTGAGCTAGTTCCTATTTATTAGAAATGTTTGGTTCGTTAGATGACAAGTATCTCTGGTAAAAGAACCATATTTATATTTATATTTGGACGCAGCTAACAATACAAAAGCAGATAAAAGCTGAAAACACCTTTGCAGATAGTTTTAAGTTCTTTATCAGCAACATTTTCGACCTTTAGCAACTGTTATGGTTCTATGGTCATAAACTTAAGTAACGGAAAAGAAGCAAAACCAGCAGTTTTTGTAAAACTTAACAAACAATTTAATTAATAAAGTGAGAAATGACAAATGTGAGAGGAACTTACAGTATAATGAAATGAATCCAAATTTGTCCTTATACAAGTTTTTGAAAGTGCTAAACGAATGAAAAGTCCCATATAATTTCAATACTGGAAATGTAATGGTCCTCCAAGAACCGTGACGTTGTCAAGATGGCATTGTCCAGAGTTCTTTCGAATAATTTATAACAGTTCCAAAATAATATTATTATCTAAATAAAAAGCACTTTCTATCACCACGGAACAGTCCAAACAAATGTTTCTGCAGACTTACATCAGAAACACTAAAAATGTGAATGACTCCTGGAATCGGCATGAAACTGAATGCTTAACTTTCTCCTTATATACACCGTAAATTGCGACTGTATTTCGAAATGGACCCCGTATGACAACATACACAACTGATTTACGACGTACTAAGTCATGACGTATTAAATTCACATAACCTTAAGCAACCAATAGGGAAGCCACAAAATTCTTCTCGAAACTTCCATATCCCATCAGTCACCGAGAAACTACGCCATAGACACCATTTTAAGTCTTATTATTACGATTATTATTACTAATTTGTCATAGTAATAGTTTAGTTATTCAGAGTCTATTCGGCGCTTCTTGGCTTATCTTTTATATTCATTACATGGAGCATCTCTTGTCACTGCCCAGCAATAGTCTGCAAGCACTGATGGGCTTCATTTGCCCTGATAGCCTTTCTCCATTGTTGCAATGTCCTGGTGAAATCGCTCGCCGTGCTCGTCGCTCATTGCTCTGCAGTTCGGTGGAAAAAATCTAGATGAGAGTGCAAAAACATGTATCTTTAGTGACATGTTGCAACCAAGGCTTTTGTATGCCTTGAGGAGGTTTTCCACCAACAACGTATAGTTGTCTGCCTTGTTGTGTCCTAGAACATATGTTGCCACTACTGGAAGGCTTCCATGCCGTCTATTCCTTGCCAAGCAATGCACGGTCAAATGCATTATCTCGAAGAAGTTCACGAATACGGGGATTAAGAAAGACACCTTCCTTTGTCTTAACTTCACTTAACCTTGGAAATGTTCCACGGAGGTACTTGAAAGCTGCTTATGTTTTGTCCATGGCCTTGACAAAGTTCTTCATTAGACCCAGCTTGATGTGCAAGGGTGGTAACAATATCTTAATTGATTCAACAAGTGGTGGATGCTGAACACCTTTCGTCCCAGGCTCCAGTGACTGTCGGAGTGGCCAATCTCTCTAGATATAGGGGAAAATCTCTCTTACGGCTATCACTAGCAGGCAAAACAGCAGCACTTTGTGTATCCAGTCTGCAGACCAAGTAAGAGAGCAAGAACCTTCAAATCGCCACAAAGCTACCACTGATGTTGGTCAAAGTTTATGTACCTCAAAAATTGTTTCATGTTTTCATAGGCTTCCTTCATATGGACTGCTTGACCAACTTGAACTGATGGCAAACCATTGCTATTATGCAGCTAAACAGATTTAAGACTCGTTTTCGATGAATTAATGAACAGTCGCCACTCATCTGGATCATGAACGATGTTGATGACTGCCATATCACCTTGAATTTGTTGTAGGCTAAAGATCACCTTCCATGAAGAAGAATTGAACACTATCCTTTTGACGGTCACGGAACATGGAAACCCTTACTTACCCAATAGCACTGCCTTACTCTTGGATAGTTCCAAATCCCTCACAAGGTCATTCAGTTCACCTTGTGTTGTGAGATGTGGTTCAGAGGAGGAGGATGGGAGAAAATATGGGTCATGTGACATTGATGGTTCAGGACTAGATGTTTCATCCTCTTCATCTTCGTCGTCTGACGCAAGTGAGAATGATTCTGGTGCATCACGAACCGGCAGTCCTTCTCCGTGGGATACTGGGCGTATAGCTGATGTAATGTTTGGATAATGCATTGTCCACTTTTTCTTCTTCGACACACCCTACCCAAAAGGAGGCACCATGCAGAAGTAACATTTGCTGATATGATCTGTTGCCTCTCTCCAAATCATTGGCACTTCAAAAGACATAGATTTCCTTTTCCTGTTCAACGAAGATTTGTTGCACAAGTGTTGCAGCACATGTGTGGCCCACCTCTTGTCCTGATCTCCAATTTTGCAGCCAAAATAAATGTGATCGACTTTCTTAACCATAGTGGTTATGCTGCGCTTTTGTTATCAAAAGTCACTTCACCACATGCATAGCAGAAGTTATCTTCATTGTTCACACAAGTACGAGGCATCTCTGCTCACTTTGGCTAAACAGAAATGTGTCCCTTTGCAAAATCAAACACTGACAAATAAGAGAGCAAGATACTGTATGATTTCTCGAGCTGATATAGGGCAATGTGTTCAGCAGAGTGATGTAAACTTAGTTAAGATTGCATCATCCATGACTTCTAGGAATAACATGATGAAATTCATATCATGTATGACGCAATACCAGCTTCAGATTGCATCACTCATTGTTTTGCATAAAAAGCAGTACCGTCCAAACTCAGCCATATATTTCTTCATAGATCCAGTCAAGGATGTATTTTAGTCATTTTTTGTTTAAATTGAGATCCCTCCCCCTTGTAACTCACTTATCCTCCGCCGTTCCCAAGTCAAGGGTCGTATATACTGACTCAGTATCATATCTTTAAAACTAGAGCCAATCAACAATTTTAAGCTTCATTTTCGTTCCCAGTGACCCAGAATTAATAACGTTTGACCACATTTATTTCAGAAGCATATTGGCTGTAGACCAGTGT
>JAECUM010052353.1:0-22652 GCA_016617855.1 Megalonaias nervosa
TCCATTTTACTCGGACATTGCTGTTTTTGTGACGTTCCTGTCTTCAAAGTTGACCATGCAGTTCTATCACTTGATACATGCGAGAAATAGATTATTTATGAAAAAGAAAAAGAATGATTTAATGGAAGTCAGTTAAAAATAGTGCATATGTTACTCTGGATTTGAAGACACGTGCATGTCAATTCTTATAGACTCAGATAAATTATAAAAGCTTGGATCAGTTGAGCAATAATGACTTTATGGTGATCGAATTTGTACAAATGTAATTAACAATAGCAGTTTAAAGTTTTGAGTTTTGTACATATACTTCTTCAACCATTTTTTTTTTTTTTTTACAAAAGATGGACTGACACATGTCCTTTAGAAATAATGAGATAGTTCGTGATTAGTTGTAATGTTTGCTTCATTATATAAGCAGACTGTATATCCCTTTCTCAGGGGTTGAAAAGTTTTAACGTTTTCGAGTCTTTTTCAAATTGAAAATGTTTTACTTGCTCTTCAACAATAACGTTTTTATTTGTAATATAACATAATGACAATGACAATGTTAAGAGAGATAAAATTAAAGAAAATACATCTCTCTATCTTATGTTTTGACATAGCAATTTCCTTTGCTGTTCCAACCATCAATGTCTTCTTTGTGAAGAAATTGTGCTGCACATTTAAGACTGCATATCATTTTCAGTGTGAAGTTTATTTCAATATGATCTAAAATACTATCATTTCAGTCTTGTTCCTTGATACTGATATGTTTTTGTTAGTCATGAATCAGACTTGCAACCTATATTGGTCGTGATTCCATTTCATACATTGCTCCATGTTTCCAAATAAACGACATTTACATATATGCAAAGTTTAAAATTATTTTTCACATCCAAGCTTCAAACAATGAACACTTATCATGTAGAAAATTAATGTGGTTTGTCAGCTTTTAACTGATTTCATTCTGCCAGTGTACAAATGATTTATTGTCAAACTTTTGGCTATGTTTTATCATTAAAATACATCGTCAACACATGGAAACCAATACGATCTCTCTATGCATTTTCCAAAGACCCACACACTCTTGAAAATATTTTATTTTCACCAAGATGTACTTTATCAGTCTTTTCATAGAGATTAATATATGGTGTTTAGGAGGTTTCATCTGGATATGCAAACTTCACATGAATGAAGATTCAGTTTCTTCTTACTATGTCAAACCCACATTCCTCCACTGAGTAATTACAAATAGTGGCTATTTAAACTTTAAATGTCTGCAGTGGTTAAAATTGCCCCTTGGCCTTGGAGTGAGCAGTCGGTAAGAATGGCCAGAACATTTCAATCTTGTAGAAGACCAAATTTTATGCAAATTAGGAATAAATATAGAATTGATCTGTGTCAGTTTTCTTTCCAAGACCAATGTGAATGTATTGTTTTTATATCGAATGAGACCACCAATCATAGCTCTGCTGAGCACATGTTTACCAGTGTCCGTGATTGCTATCACTGCCAAAGAAATTGATCCCCCCCCCCCGAAAAAAATATTATATTAATCAAAATTGACAAATCATACAAAATATTGTAAAGATTTAGAAATTTCAAAATTAAATCAATAAAAGTTTTCCTATTTAAATCCAGCAGCAGGCAAAATTGATAGTCATGCCATATAAAGGACCGCTCATTTTAATTTTCTATCATTTGAGTCAACCGTCTCAAATGTAGGTCACAAATGTTTTATCTTCCCTGTATTGATTCTAAGTTTTTGGACTCATTTTGTCAAGTCATAAGGAACCATTCACACACTTTAGTGAAGAAATACAATGAGCATCAGTTTCTCTCGTTCCTTTCTATTGTAAACTGCAGCATATAACACTTCATGCTCCTCTAAAGCATTTTTTTAAGCTTAAGGTAGTTTCAAAATTGCTATATGGAACAAATACCAGCAGATAAGTAAAATCTTTTTCCTTTGTGGTTCAGTAACTATAGGTACCAAGTACATTGTATTGTCCTGTGCCTTTTTTAAATGAATGGAGGAATGGCCAGCATTGTATCTGGAACTTTCAAAGTACAAATATACATGTGTCCCCTTTTCTTTCTGCACTCCATAACTTTAAAACTGTATAACTTTGAAACTGTTTCACAGATAACTTTTCTGTAATGCCCTTTCTGACCCATTAGAACCATTTGAGTAAAATGCATTGAACTTTACATAAATTATATAATTATCAGAACGTCTATAAAATACCAAATGCTGGACTTGAATTTGATGGCCAAGATTATGTGTAATTTTGTTAAGTTAAAAGGTTTCTGAAAAACAAGGATGAACCTTGGAAGACTTATTTTGTATCGAATATACTTTTGTGTGAATACCACAGTCGAAATGACATGAAGGTCACTGATCAGTTTAACTTTTCCTTTTCTCCATTGTGTCCTGTTACTTTAATGCCTTTGAGATAAATCCAAGAATTATTTTACGAAAATGGACGTATTCCATATCAGAGATTATCTTACAATGTCTGGATCAAATGTCATCATCACTTTTATCTGCTGACTGTTGCAATCAGTATCACATTTTTATGGCCAAGGCCTGTTATTAACATAATTTGTCTGCAATACAGTTTGAAAACTGTTAATGTAAATATTAATTTCTTCCCATGTAACCATAAAACAATCAGCACCAAAACATAAGGGATAATTCAGAAGAGATATTAAATTTACCTTTGAATAAAACTGCATTAATAATAGATGTGATTTGTAAATATTGACCTGTATTTTTTAGATGTACACAACCCGATAAGCAAGAGGTGGATGTCGAGGAGAACACTACGACAAAGAAACTATACTGTTCAACATTATGTGCTATACCTCGCTGATGAGTTTCTTTACATTGGTCAGGTTATGTAAGTTATGACCTCAGAGGTAGCACTTGATCTATGCAAAATGAAAGAACTTAAAGAGTCACTAAGACCATGTAGGCTCTTGAGAACATCATTCAGGAATAGTATACAGACTTTGTGTATTTATTATCAAGAAAAATGCCACTAACAATAAAGATTGATTAATGAGAAATTGTTTTTCAAGAAAAATATTGTTTTATGAACGAGGAATTGTTGCACACTTGTGTAATCGTGGACATTTATCTTTATATGATGCACTCATCAGACCACTAAGAATTGTATCTTATTTGTATATATAGTATGCAAATACTATAAGAATCTTGACAGTCAGCTTTTAACAATTCCATTCTGTTAATTATCATGTGTTTCCTTGCCAAAATAGCTCTTAGTTAATGTGTAAATCAAATTGCTCACTTTATCACATGGTACTTTTAATATGCAAGTTGTATTCATCGGTTTAATTTTCATGTACAATCTACATCATTTTAGTTAGGTATGCAAATAAATATTTAGTGGATTTAAACATTTGTTCTAAAAACATTTGCTTTGTCTCTAGGTTTTGTATCCATCAGTATTAATGTTGGTCCAACTCTCTGAAAAAACATTTTGCATGCAAATTAGGTGTTGGTCAGAGCTAAAAGATAAAGAACTTCAATTTAGGAGTTTTCGCATAGATTGTGTCCAGTATGTTTACCCAATATTTACCCTTTGAGGTCACATGCATTATGCGAAATTGTGGTCAAGCATACAATTATCCACAATTGATTTTACACGCCTATGAGATATAAATGTACGAAACAAAAATAGACATTACAATGACTGGCAAAATTTGCATAAAGAGACATTTAGCCAAATTTGGGTTTCAAAGAGTCATACCTAATGTGGGTTTCTAAAAGTAATACCTGTAGGTTATACTAAAGGGCATTGAAGACACTAGCCAAATCTTGGCTAATCATATATTTACTTTGTGGAAAGAGACTGTGAGGTTAATTGCCAAAATTTGTCGAATCATAACAATTACGTTCAATTAGGTTTCTAACAGCCATACAAAAGGGTTATGCTAAAAGGCATTGCACTAACCAAATGTCGTCTAAGAATACATTTAGCAAACATTTGGTTTCCTCCTAAGAGGAAACACTAATGCTTGTGAAGTGCAACTTTGTAATAAATAGCTCAGTTTGGCTAAATATATATTACTTGTTTGTCTGATGTGATGTTTGCATAGCACCTTTTCGAGCTCTGTTACTGTAAATGCCTCTGTAGTATTTTCATCTAGTTCATCTGACATCCGATGGCAGCATTGTCGTAACTCATCTCGTACTCATCTCATACTTAACGTCGGTACTGTTTTCCCAGGGGTGCTTTTGCCACTTGTAGAAAGTGGCTATCAACAGCATTTGTTTTGACAACAGGGTGAACTGGAACTAGTGGTTTGCTGAGCGATGCCAAATCAGCGAATCAACCTCCAACATTTCCGGCTGGAGCTCATGAAGTTGAGTGACCCTGTAGCTTCCTCCCAGCGAGTGCGCTTGGTAGTCTCCATGGATTCAATCAGGTGATCTGCTTATGTCTGGGCCTCCAGACGCTTCATACTCCTTAAGAAGTGCCTAACGCTCTTAATTCAGACAGGGTGTAAAGACTGAGCTACGGCCACGAAGGACATACTGAGTGGCTGCCTTGAATATAGATGTTCGGAAACGGTGGTAAGCTTCCTAGATTTTGATGTTTTATGGCCGTTGTAAAGAGCTGTGTATAGTTGGCATTTGGAGTCCAATATAGATAAGTATTGGTCTGTGCTGACTGTGTGGGAAGTCGTCTAGAACTCTTTGGCTTACTTTCTGAGGATCGTCACCAATGGAGGCCCGGTGAGTAGTCCTTTTGCAATCTTGCAGAATCAAATGTTCCACGTTGCTTGGAGTCGTGGGTCAGAAAGAGATCATTGTTCGTTGCCCACTCTACCAAGTTTTTCCCGTCTTCATCTGGTTGCGAGTAGCTCCAGTCAGGGTGATGACTTTTGAAGTCGCCAATATAGATTGATGAATGTTTGACAGTTGGAAGCATATTGGTGTCCCAATGGGCACTGGGTAGTTTGTAGAAATTAGCAATCTTGTACCCTCCAACCTGGGCTACATCGCAAACTCTGGTGGAGGAAATTGGAGAGGCACCAATAATGTCATAGCGTGCATACGTTGCACGGCCGAATTTGGAGCCTGGCGTTGATGAGATGAGGTCAAATCCCCCAATGGTGGATCCTACTGCTATCTGGTTTGCTACGTCAGTCTCCTGCAGTCAGATTATGTCAACATTATGACGATGGGCTATAGTGCTGATTATGGTTCAGTCGTTTGGCTGCTGAGAGACCCTCGACATTAAAGTACGTGTAATATTTATACAACGATGTCTATAAGCATATACGGTCTTTAGACTGTTCTATGACACCATGCTGATGTGGATCATCGGAAGCGATTGGCAACGAAAGCAGATCGTTTACCAGCAAAGTTGTTGTTGGTGTTGATCCAGGTGAGCTTTCGAATTTTGAAGATCAAACTGACAAACTGGAAACATCAAACGTAGACATTCAAGATATTCATTTCTACTTGAAAAGTGACTATTTGCTAAAGAATCTTGTTGAATTCAGCTAAAAGAAAGAAAGGTCTCGCCTGTTATTCAATAAGTGCGCACTTGTTCGGGTAATAGTTATTGTGCAAAGACGATCTTTAGATGTAAACAGTTCTGGCGTAATTGGTGTGTTTTTAATGAGAGACGTGCCTGACCACCAGAATGCACAATCGCCGGAGATTTAAGTATTCCCTTGGCATAGCTAAATTTATAACTTCATAAGCATTATACCAGTAAAATAATAACTGGTTATAAATGAGTGTGCGTATTGGGCATGCTCGTGATGATGAGGCCGGACATGGTCTTATTGTTGCGCAATTAAAATGCGCGATTGTATTATTGAAAGAATAATTATAACAGTCATATTAAAAGTGAGAAAAAAAAAAATGTAGCGGAACAACAATTACAAAATGAAATCACCAATAGAACCGTACTGATCATTAAATGTGTTTGGTCGCAGATGCTAATCTTGTTCTTGGTGCGGCAGTAACCATTGGTGACGGGAATCACGAAAACATCAGACATTTTAGGTGCACCAATAGGAATTATTATCGGAGCTATATCGATAGTAATTGGTATCTCTGGTGGAGGAGCAAATTAATTTTGAAGTGACTACATTCCCTAATACACGTCTATTCCGAATTAATTGAGGCCGCACAAAGCAGTCTTTTTACGGTTCGTAAGCAACGGATGATATAATAATCAGTGTGGCTGAGTGTAAATGTAAAATCACAGACAGTTCCAACACAAATAAGGAACAGCGCGGACTTATGAAAAGAGCAGAGAAAGTCAAATTAAAGGAAAAAGAACCAATCTTCATGTTGCGTCCATATATTGATCACTACCATAGGCTTGCCTGGGAGAGTACACTCTGCGGGATATTTTGTCATTTCTACAATCACTGCAGCCTAGAATAAGTAGTATCAAATTCTCGTGTGCGTGCATTTCTATCCGGACTTGACTATACCAACCATGACTGAATACCTTGTGCTATTCGTCAGCTCCCCAAAATGAAAAGTGAACAACAGACAACGCTCATATAGGGCTAAATTGTTATGGTGGTAGACAAGGACGGGTGGAAGCGCCGCAAAGAGAGCCAGTATGGAGATAACCTACCGCACTCCACTGTTTGTTAATGTTCTGTTGTGTTATTATGTATCATACTGTTCAATAGGATTGCTAGCATAGTGCTATTATAATGTTACACCCTGTTTCATCTGTGTTAGACCATGAATTGTGAGCTGTGGGAAACAAATAAACATTAGAATTCTTCAAGAAACAATTTGCCTCCACACTTATGCTGATGACAAGTACATTTCCCATCTTGTGTGTTCAACAATAGTATTTTCAATACCGTTCTAAACATAGGTATGTTAGATATTAGTAGTCGCCTGTCCTTTTAATACCATGTTACAGCGACATATGTTAGACGTAATGTTTTCAATACCACGTTACACTCATATGTTACAATTAGTAGTAGCCTGTGCTTTAGTACTACTTTTCACTCTGATGTGATATACACTAGTAGTGGTCATATTTTCAAGACCACATTATGCTTACGTATCTCCAAGTAAATACAAAATTGGAATAAATGGATAGTCCAGTACAATAATGTATGTGAGGCCGTGAAGCCGGGTTGAGGTGAAGGATGAAAAATTGAAATCGTGATCTGAAGCTATAATTGGTTAACACAAGTTTTACAGAGAAATTAGAATTTTATCTTTATGAGCTTAGAACTTTAAATTCGACAATGTGAACAAATTCTTCCAAAGTGGAATTTCACGCACCCTTAAATTTAAATCGTCTTTTTCTGCCAAATCTTTATGATGTATTGTATGTTCGAAACAACCCATTGGAAATTTGATTTTACAACATGGAGACAAAAGGTTGAGTTTGGACTATTGCAATGAAAAAGTACGTTGGTTAACTTCTCCCAAATCTGAAGTTTAAGAATATCAGCCGTAACACCAACAACAGGAAACAACAGTAGAATTGCTTGAAACGCTAGTCAACCACTTTTCCAGAAACAATGGCAGTGCTCTTTTGGAATATTTGAAAACAAAATCATTATCCATTCTGGACAAGTGACTCCTCAAAAACCTTCAAACAATAAATAACCAATATTTCTTAACATTATCTAGTGCCAGCTATACGGATGTGTTTCGCAATAACACCCTATGTTGTTAATGGTTAAATTTCCTCAGTCCATACAACTCTATTGGATAGCTCATTAGTAGAAACCACTCATCCTAATAAAATCATCAATATCAACTTGAAACATAAACTTTCACCGTTGATATCCTCAATAAACCAGTGCAATAACACTCGAACAGATATAATCCTCTTCATTTCTAATTTAGGCTAACATCGACTGCGAATCCTCTCTTGAATATCTATCCTATGAAATCCCTGCATAATACTATTGTCATGCTCAACATCTCGTCGAACTGATTTTGGTTATGTTCAATTAGCAAAGCACTGGAGAAATGTACGGAAGTACCATAAAAGTGATCGTTGTTTTAAAATCTACTGATAAATCACAACCATTACATTTTATCCAAGATTGTTTGCTACTCTGGATAGAAACGGTGATCTATTTCCAACGAAACACGTTCATAAAAACGATCGATTCTGCAAATATGTTTTCTAACCTATCAAATTAAACAAAACTACCACCGTATGTATATAGGGATGTTGTCGAGCACAACATCATTGGAAACACAGCTGTTCCAACAACTAAGTCATTCCATTCCAAGTGGATTCTACCATAGCTGCTTACGACGAAGGTGGAACACGTATTCACACATAATATATAAATCTTAATTATCGTCCTGACAGTAAATCTCATTTGGCAGTGTCAATATAATTATCAGAGGAAATCTTTGTCTCAACTTTATGTTATCTAAAGAAAACGTCACGGTGAAAATATATTCTAGAAAACGATTCTTCATTCAACTGTAACATATTCATTGTTTTGTTACAGAGAGGTCGCTCGACAACGATCACAGGGTATAGGAGATATGTTAAATCAGTTCTTCGTAATAGAGCACACATTTTGAAGCTGATGGTGACTCGATGATTGGATGCTTTAAAAGATTCAGCTCTGACACAAAGAAAAGAACTTTGTCATAACGTCCACATTAACATACCAAGTCCTAAAGAATCCTGCATGAAACCAGAAAAACAAAGGGGTCAATTCAAACTGGAAAGAAAACTTGAATCGCCGATACATCCCTATAAATTCGCTTGATGCAGTTGGACAAGGTTCTGTTTCCTCACAATAGTCCCAAAATAATAATATATCCTCGTAATTACAATGACTACCTCACAAATTATATATAATAAAAACATCTGCAGGCGAATAATAACATAGCATAATATGAAATAAACATCCGAAATAGGAATGGATTAACTTTTCAATTCTCTCCTTATATACACACATAGGGACATACATGTAAATTTCGTCTACTATGATATTTCGCAATAAACCATGTGATATGCCAATCAAATGGGAAATAACCCTAGAATCATAAACAGGTTCATTACAAATATTAGTATTAATGGTCATAAGCACCTATATATAGGTCATATGCAATCGACGTGCCAAACGGAAACACACACTAATAAAATCGTGCACAAAAAGTGATACAAATATTAAATATACATAACAGAGTTTGATATCAAAGGGCAATTCGAATATTACATTAATCTGAATATCAATTACTTGCACATGAAAGTCAAAGATTTCAATGTGGACAACATAAATCCAGGGGTCGTTGTCAGGTATGCGTTGGTTTGCCAGAGAGGTGGATTTGTACTTGAATAACAATCTGGTGAACAGGCGCATTAACGTATACCCTTTATCGAGCTTATCCGGACAGTCCCTTGAAGTACGAAAAAAGCGGCCAACGATAAACATATAGATTTCTCTGTTGTATGGAACCTGACAGAATGGACAGATTAAACGACATAGAGTTGACTAGATATGGTGAGCCTCAAAATGTTGGATTTAAAGACCGACAAAAGAAAAGCCAATAATTAGTTATGACGGATCATTTGTTGAATGTAGTGGGTGTACGCCTAAGACTGAATATAAATAACGCAAAGTTCCGTTTTGTGGCTGATGAATACGTGTACAAAACGACCATCGAAGAAGACTATTTCAAATGCGCCGTGTGGATGTCTTAGTCATGCTGAAAACGACATCAGTTAAATTCTGGGCAGATAGATAGTATCCTCTACGAACATTAGACATGAAAACCGTCACTACTGCCTATGGATTCCGATCCCAAATCTAAGCTAATGTTTTTCCAAGACAGCTATCGAAATGTATGTTCATTGTCGTCGTCAGCGATACAGTTCTCAACAGAGCTATGAATCACAATGCGTACCAGATCCAACACTTCGAGCTGTCCATTATAAAAGTCACCAGAGACGGCTAGACATTGCGTGGCAGTCCTTTTAATCCTAAGTTTGCCTAGAAGCATTACTTGCGATAATCCTAGAAATGTTTGAAACCACATGGTAAGTACAAAACGCATCCACATGATTTCTTACAAATATTATACAGGAAGATACGCTTAGTGGGGATTATTACATACAAAGGCACCGACATGGAACATTTGAACGCTTTTGCATTGGGCTAACATTGCATGGAACTTAAGTTTGCAACAGCTTTAGAAAAAACAGTAAACGTCATCTTGGATGAAGAAATTGACAATACTCTGGGAATCAACAATCTGAGAGAAGTGATCCTAGACTATGAGAATAAATAAACTATGTTGGACGAACCTATGGAAATGGGCAAGGAAAATAATTTTCACTCAAAACAGCAACAGTAGTCGCAGGAAAATGCGGTCACGAAGTCAAGAACAAGACGAATGTTTAGTTTCCTGTTTTGCTCATAACATGGGTGAACTATTCACTGACAACCCAAATCACTTTGCCATGGATGTGAAATTATCTTGGTGAGAAACAACGAGACACACACATAATGATGAGTTCAGATGAGAACTTGGAAGAGTATCTGAGGTTGCCTATAACCCCATCTCAGAAGAGAAGAGTTTGACAAAGTGGAATAAAGACTCGCGTGATCATACCTTACCACCACTAACCTCTTTGGAGACAAACTACATCAAAACGTTATGGCAAAGAATAAAAGAACCACATGTTCATTGGCTTACTTTACATATCTTTTAAAGGATAATTCCATGTATGAACTAATGACTTATCATTACTTGTAAAACAATGGAGTTCTGGGCAAATACATTATTTTCACTTAGTTAATATACAGGTTTATGAAACAAGTAATGTGTGCTAATGACAAACGTCATCATCAAAAACCTAAAGTTGTTCACCCCTCGTCATCAACACAGGCAACAGTCATCGCCCAGGAGTACATTCGAATTGTGATCTAATTTCTGCACGACAACAGTGTGGAATATTTTCATTTTTATGGAGTATGGTCTGTGGAGGACGACATCTTTGATTCATGAGAAGAAATATTGTATCTGCTCTAATAGGGAGATTGCTAGACTCAGAGACTGTATATTTTTCATTATGAAAGCAGTCTTCAACTTTCCTTAAACATTTAGTGAGTTGTTTTGATCGTGAGTACCCTAGAAACGAAGACAGAAGAGAAAGTTGATTTTTTGTGCGTCAATGACAACAGTGATTTAAATCATTGAACGTCTGGTCTTACTCAACAACAACTCCAACCTGGAAAACAGGTTAATATTTAATATTATTTTGTATTTGGGGTTGCAAACAAGGTAGCCACCAGGGCAGGCAGTTAGCAAATTCTCTCCTAGATGTTGGTGATATTGCATAGTTAACAGTGTGATGTAGTGATTCATTTTCAGACTAATGTTTATATGAACCATTTTTCCTTCAATATATTGTTTCGGTATATCTGGATTATGTATCTGTTGTAAACTTTGTGGATTTTATGAATACTAAAGTGAGCTTTCTTTCTAATTTGTTTATAATTTTTGTCAATTTGCACCTGCTTGAGAGGACCCCCATGCAAATCAAATCTAACAAACTACATTGCTTTCCCCACAGTGTCACTGAGGCCTGTGCATTGAGCTTTGCTGAACTCCATTAACCTGTCCAGGTCATTGTGGCAAAATGAGCAAACCAAAGAAAACTGTTCAGCCTACCCTGAACACTAGTTTTCATGGTACTTAAAAAGAAAACAGCAAGCCATTAACTAGGTCAGCTACAATCCCACAACCTGGGAACATGGAGTGTGATGATGTGAGTAGTGTTTCCAGACTCCAGAGGGACCTACTCGAAAAAAAAAAAAAAAAACCTAATTCGTTACTGAGTCGATTACGCTATTATCTGATATAGTATCCCAGCTTTTCAATAAACTTAAAATGAATCTAATGAAAGAAGTGGAAATACACATTGTGAACAAATCGAAAGGTTGGAAGAAAAACTTTTGAATTAGTGACCTTTGAACATAATAGAATTAGAGAACTCAGGGAAAGAAAGTGAAAAGCTAAGGGAAGAAATTAAAAATAATGAAGATCGCTCTAAAGAAGCCATAAAGACTATACACCATAATGAGCAATACTAAATAAAAAATAACATTAGTTTTCAACTTCCCTGCATCACAAAATGAACATGTCAGAGCAGCGTTTGCAGAGATGGTGAGAAATGTAACATGCCAAGTAGTAGATGAGAGAGATATTCTTGGAATACATCGGATCCCTATGAAATGTGATGTCCGAAAGCCAGTAATAGCGAAATTTTGGAATGCAGAATCCAAAGAAAATATCGCCTGGAAGAAAAGGGATTTTAAGAGCTAATGCAATGTAAGAATAATAGAAGATGCCACTAGTCAAAATATTGGACTCTTACATGTCTTCACTAGCGTTTATGCACATAGACATGTCCAACAGATAGATGAAGAATTCGTATATAATGGCTTTTAATCTTTTGGCACAGGAAGAAAATAAACGACCAAAAGCAGTGGGGTTGTTTTAGTTATTTTTTTATACAGCTACACTATATTGAGGTTAAAAGTTTATAAGTATACCAACACCCTAGTGTAGAACAGACCTAATGTTTCTTTATATATTTACCCACTGGTGCTTGGCATTCTTCTACTGTAACTAATTTTTAAAGATGATGTGGTTGTGCATGTACGAGTGTATCCCAAAGTATATGCGAGTTCTTTTCATGATCTAGGTTGTGCAACGCATATTTATATAAGTTATGTGAAACTTCACCTCAACAAACAGAGCTAGTAGTGGTTACCTGGATTAAAATTTTATCAATGAATGGTAGGGGTCTACATATTTCCAATTTATAAAGAAGAGATATTTTCTGCTGGGTGAAAAACAAGAATGCATCCGTTATATATTTACAAGGGGGACATAGTACAGCTGAGACTGAAACATACTGGGAGCATGAATGTGGTTATAAGTGTTTTTTTAGCTATAAATCTGCCAATAGTGCAGGTGTTTCCATCCTGTTAAAATATTTTTGCATTTTGCATTAATATAAACGGATGAGATGGTAAGGGCAGATACATTCTTCTAGATATATCAGTTAATGGAATGAGATTTGCGCTAGTGAATCTATACGGTAATAATGATCATAATGCTGAGCTTTAATAGGATATTGAGAGAGGATATTATAAATTTTGACAATTCCTCTGTTATTATTTGTGGTGACTGGAATGTTGTTCAGAACATCGAGCTTGACTCTTATAATATCCTGCATGATAAACACTCCATGGCCCGATTATCAGTCCAGGACATGAGAGTATAATATTTACTTGGCAACAGGCAAATCCTGTGAAACAAAGTAGATTGGACTATTCTTTTAATATCTGAGGATATATTTTTAGATTGTCTTGATGTATCCATTATTCCTGGCTATAAAACAGACCATTCAGCAATAATACTAAAATTATCGATATCCGCAGTACCCACAGGTTCTGGGTACTGGTAATTGAAGTCAATGCTATTAAAGCAAAAAGAATATATTCAGTTTGTTAGGAGATGTATATCTAACACAGTACAATCATTGTGAAGGCGAGAAGAACAACATAATTCAGGTGAAATTAACTTAGTTAATTAGTAAATTAGTTAATTAGATCAATTAGTTTTTGAAATCATTAAAATGATTATAAGATTAGGAGCAATTGGTAATTATCAAGCTAAGGCAAAACTTGAATAACACACTTTAAGAAAATCGAAGTTGAAATACGGACCTTACACACATTAGTGAATCAAAATAATAACCCCACTATCATGAAAGAACTGAATAAAAAACAAGAAGATTTAGAAGAAATGAGGAAGAAGATGTGGAAGGTGTAATGTTAAGATCAAAAGCAAGTTGGTATGAGTCCAATGAAAATATTCTAAATATTTCCTTAACCTTGTAAAGAGAAATTAAACAAAACAATAAACTACTTAATTGCGGAGGATGGAACAAGGGTAACAGGTCAACAGATATATTAAATCACCTGAAATGTTCTTATGAAAAACTACAAAATCCAAAACATCAATAATTTACAAACTCTTAATCATTTTTCAAATCATGATAGAAAACTTTCAGATTTTGACAGATGCTCGTATGAAGGTAAGCTATCCTTTGAGAATTGTGGTTTAACACTGAAAACAATGAAAAATGAAACTAGCCCTGGTTCAGATAGATTTACTGTTGAATTCTACAAATTCTTTTGGAAAGCTCTAGGTGGCTTTCCTTTTAGGTCTCTTAGTGTTTGGACATGATATTCTTCAGAATTTAAGACTCAGCGAATCATTACTTACATTCCAAAGGAAGATAAAGACAGAATATTCATTAAAAATTGGAGACCAATTTCACTACTTAATGAAGATTAAAAGATTGCTTCGGCATCAATTAGATTAAGAGATTGCTTCGGCATCAGTTGCTTCTAATGTCAAGAAAACACTCACATTTATTATTAGTGACAGTCAAAAGGGTTTTATGAAAGGAAGAATCATTGGTGCAAATACAAATTTTGTATGATCTTATGCAGTATCTTGAGGAAAATACTTCTCTTACTGATAGACTTCGTAAAAGCTTTAACTCGATCAAATGGGACTTTCTAGAAAAAATGCCCTGAAATGTTTTAACTTTGGGTAATCAAAATTTTTACTGGATTTGAGTATTCTGCAATAAATCTAAAAGTTGTGTCATTCATAATGCACATTTATCCCCATGTGTCAAATTGGAGACCCTTTAGTACCCTATTTATTTGTAATAGGAAATGAACATCGTGCAATCCATCTAAAACAAGAACACAAATGTTACGGGCATTTTCAGTAGTGGAATTCAAATTAAGGCAGTGCGCTGATGACGCTTTTTCAATATTAGACGGTTTTCCTTTGTCCTTGAAGACAAACATGCAGATTTTAAACGACTTTGCCTCGGCATCGGGCCTACGCTGCAATGGTTTAAAATCAAACCTATTTGGATTGAAAATTAAAAAACTCAAATGGATATAAATGTCCTGAAATTGATATTCACTGGTCATTTGCCAATTTTAGATTACTGGGATCATATTTCTCTTTGAATTTGGAGGATATGGTTGAACTTAATTATTTGACGAAGTTAACGGAAGTAAAGAACTTGCTTGGCTGGTTGAGCAGAATAATTTTGTCCCTTATTGGAAACATTACTTTGATAATATCCTTGATTTTGCCAAAATTGATTCATCTTTTTGCTGCTCTACCAAATAATCCACCCCATATAGAAAATGAACTGAGTATATTATTTTTCAGGTTTATTTAGGTTGGAAAAAGCGAGTGGGTGAAAATAGATACACTTTAAAGAAAAGTGATTAAATATGATTTACTTGCACTCATTTATGTGTTATATAACATTTTCTTGGATTAGGCGCCTTATACGGAACGAAGATGGCTTATGGCAAAAACTTGTTTCCGAACAAGTATTTGGAAAACTTGGAGGTATACGGTTATTAAAGAATCAAAATTGAAAGAAATCTCTAAAACAATTAAAATATATTTTAGCGTGATGTTATGTATGCTTTATCGCAATGATAAAAAGAATCATCGACTGTTGATGAATATTTGTCTCAAGATATTCTTAATTTAGTAAGTATTGACAATTTTAGCTCGTACACAAGATAGAGAACCAGTTGTTGTGTACTTATTAAACACATGTTTGATGCACAAGGATCTCTAGTTTTGATGAAATTAAACAAACAACACAAACCAATAATTTTATACAGTACTTTGCTCTTATCTTAAAGATATCGGTGAAGTGGAAAAAGTGTTTTTGAAAGTGGAAATACTTTCCATGCAATACTCCACAAAACCTCGCTCCTTAGGGTTACAGCAAAGAATAAATATATTTATAAAGATCTAATGAAAACCAAGAGACAAAAACCAAATGGTAAACATGAAACTTGGTCCAGGCAGCTATGGTGTGCAATTGCTGTAAAGGAGTGGTCCAACTCTTTGTTTTGGCCAAACTTTGTACAAAAGACAGACAACTGATTAGCTTTTAATTTTAGATTTCTACATAGAACTATTGCCGCGCACCCCCAGTCTTTGAAAAAGATTAATTTAAGTAATAATTCGCATCAAAGAAACAAACAGGCATTGTAAAACATCTTGTACTTTGTAAATGAGTGGTTCTTTGGTACAATATTTGAGAGTATACGTGTATGTGTGTGAATGTGTGTGCGTGTGTGTTGTGTTTATGCAAACAGGAACATGTGTAAAGATCAGGAAGGAAAATAATCTTCAGGTAATGCCGTATTCACCTAGTCAGATGGTGATGTAGGGAACATGTAGAATCCTGACAACTTATGTTCAATAAAAGCATTATATTGTATTTTGTAACGGAGACGATATGCCATAATCCCTCATTTGATGTTTCAGAGAGTGGGACTATTAAACAAAACAATGTTATATTTTTATTTAACTTTATTTCTAAATCCACTCGTTCGCATTCTTTCTTTCAATAATTGTAAGATGAGAAAGTATTATTTCACTTCCTTGTGATTTCATCCCCCTTCTTTTAAATCATACCCTTTTTGCTTTGTGGTTTGTATTGTTTCGAGTCACTACCGGAGGCATTTTATATTATGCATGCGGTCTTGGATAGTGATTAAAAAGTGGTGTTATGTAGTATTCAATAATTGGATGTTGGATTGTACTGAAAGAGAGGATTCTGGATAGAAATAAGAAGTGAGTGTTAGATTGTACGCCCTTGATAGTATATCGGAGAGTGTGTATTAGATTGAATATATAAAAGTCGGTGTTATATAGTACTGAAAAATAGTACTCGAAAAGCAATCGCACGATAGGATCCAACTATCGTAGCATTATATTTTCCTTACGTATCTATTGTTTTGTCAACATTTTAATCCATTTCTTGTATGTGTTGGCATATTTGTAAACATAACTTGTGTAGAAAGACTCCTACCCTTGAAGAATTGAATAAAGAATTGTAGTCGCCTACGTATACAAGTACTTTTGCGACTGGTTAATACTTGAGTGATTATATAATTCATTGTGGCTTGCACTCTGTTTTCCTATTTGATATAAGCCAACCTTTTATACAAACTAGATGACACAGGAAGCACTGAATTCACTTGACATTCCTTATAAATCATGTATTGTCCGAAGTTAGCCTGAATAGCTGTAGCCTGCGTGTGGGTTTAAAACTTAGCACACGGAAGTTATACATATTTTCTTAAATTTTTATAACTTAGCAAAGAGTCTAAATTATTCAACGTTAAAACTTTATACGTCTAGTCAAACGAATCTCTGTTTACTGGAAATATGGTGGCAGTTATCGATCGATAGTTTATGAGTGCGGTGAAATGACTGGTTTTAAAATAACATTTGAGTAACATTAATCATTGATGTGTTGTAAAAAGTATAACGGACTGCAAACGGATTTAAAGTTGATGGTGTTTTGGACAACATCAGTCGCTGCAAAAAATATTACATCATGTTAAAGATAGGTGGGGAGGGGGAAGGAGGGGGACGGGGATGGGGAAAAATAAAAATGTAGGCTCAAACATGTTTGAGCCTGATCCATCGGGGTTAGGCCATACAAAAGCAACAACTGAAAGCCTTTCCTGTCACATTTGAACCCGTCTTGGTCACCTTTGGTGGGGTGGGTCGGAAGAATAGCAATTTCACAAATGCAACTCTTCCAGGATATTCAGAAAAGTTATTGTTTGCTGTACTGTATGACTATACTGTTTTCTTCATAATTACTTTATTAAAGTTTGGATAAGATCAGATCGGTTTCTGGCAATAGGTAAGACGATTTAGACGCGTTTAATGTTAACAGAAAATCAAGATGTTCTTCTCGCAACAAAACTAAGTACTCAGAGTTTATATCACGATATAAATTGCATAATAAGGAATCATTTAATAAACTACAAAACCCAGTTTTCAATTTAGAAGCAGCTTGTATATCATATGGTGGAGAACAACTTTGAACGTAGCTGTTTTAAAATTTCCAATCTGATCAACTTTATTGAAAATTTCTTCGAATTTATTTGCTGATATGAAAATGTTCATGTTCTTCAGCTTGTTTTCTTTCCAGAACATTTGTTTTAATGCTTGTCAGAAACGGCTATTAAAACATATCAACGTTATCTGAACTTTATTAAAAATTAATTTCACGTTGCCTAACAAAAATATAATTTTAATATAAATGTAAAACTGCACAAGTTTAGACGCAAAGTAGAAGTAGTTCCTTCTCAGAAAACTAGAAACTATATCAATTATTTAGCTATCTTTGTTCGCATGGCAGAGGCATAGTTCTGTTTGTGTACTAAGAAATGTATCAACACTTTCGAGTAAGAGACGAATAAATATCCTATATTAAAATATTAAAACTGAAAGTTAGGTAACATGTGTGCAATTAATTTCTTACGAAGTATTTTGTGAAGGTTTTAACACAAAGATGCAATTGTTATATTTTAGACATATATTTACCTAATCAACAAATCAATAAATCTAATAGAAATCGACCTCGAAAGATGATTTAACATTCAGATCTGTTCATGCAGTTTGTATTGTAAATGGTTATATCATCGAAGGACATTTTAAAGCCTTTAAGCTGGGAATCAAACATCATGCTTCTTACATGGGAATATGACATATTTAAATTATTGTTTGCAATTTGGTACTTTTTCCATCAGTTATTAATTGACAGATAAGAAATATACATATGTACAGAGACATAAATCTAAGTATAGATATTAAAGAATATAGATGTGAAGCAAAGGATTTCTAACATGATTACTTATACTTACTTATTGGTGCCACTGACGCATACATTTTTGTGGAATCGGTGTCAAGTGATCGCATGCTTAGTTCAAGAGACGATGTTGTGCCGAAGTTTGATCCAGAGTCTACGGAGAAAATGAATAAAGAAATCAACAAAAGTGGTATATTAATATACAAAGAATGGTTATTTGAAAACATATATAACCATTGCCTAAACTAATTAGAATGTGTGTAAGCAACACAGCAACATGTTCAAGACCTCTTTTGGAATAATAATTGAGAATATGACGTTTATTAACATTTACTTCTCCTCCATTTATAAGTATTGCTTCTACATTATGTAATCTTGTTAATATCCACTTGTATGTAAACATATTGTTAGAATTGGGTCACTTTTGGTAGAGTGGTTTGCAAAGTTCTGAATATGCATTTGATACACAGCGTTCTAAATACATACCTAAACCCTTGGAGTGGGATTTGAGAGTGGCATATACGTGAGCAGAACAAATGTAAAATTTGTAGTCATCCTAATGCACGAATTTGCTGGAGAAATCCTTTCGGAATCATTTAACATTATGTGATCATTTTACTATAGTAATTGACAACACTTTGTTGATTGCGTAACTTCTTCCTTCGTAGTTCAAGACATAGTTTGGGAAATGATTCCTGTTAAATCTGCTAATATGATATACAGTTAAAACGTGCTTATATCATACCATAACAGCTTAGACTTGTTATGTCGGATCACTGACAGAAGTGAAAGCAAAGTCCAGAATATTTTAATTGATACAATATTCTATAAATAATATTTGCTTACGTCTTTATCCTGCTAGAACTGATGTATCAAAACAATTGTTACAATGTATATATACATTTTACAAGGAAAATATTATCAAATATGAAATGAGAGACATAATTACTTTCATTTATATTAAGTTAAGATACAAACGCATACGCAGACACATATGATGGTGCAAAATAAACTAAGATTTACATTCATTGACTGCATGGCAATCAAGTAGCAGACGATTTATGTCTATATAGACCGTGAAAATGATCATAATGATGATTATGAAAGTTTTCAAACTACCTTGAAGGTAGAAAAAGTTATATATTTCGATCGATATTTATATCTTAATACGACGTACTGCGAGTACTGCTGTTGCGACAAATTTGACATTTTGAATGCTGGAACACGTAAAGCAACCTAGAACTTGCATCTCATAATTGTTGTCTTTAGAGATCACATGTTCTTAAACATTTATCGCAGGAAAAACAAACTGATTCTACTATAGACAACTAATGTTAGTTTAGAAGTGGTTTTATTTCTGGGAATTTGGTCACGCAATTGTCCTTGAAATATGGTGTTATTTCGGGAGTAGTCTTTACACAGCTATAACGGGAGACGTCTTGAAGTAATAAAAATTGAAATATCCATAAGTTAGCCTCAGGTGGAACAAACGTTTGATGATAGATGATTGACGGTTTCTAAGTTTGGCGAACCACCATTTTACGTAAGAGTTTAAGTAAACTACTGGATATTGTATTAGGTTTGGCATGCCTTATTGATTATTCATCATGCGCCATATTCAAAATGGTTCCTGTCTTATTATGTCCGCATAAAATAAACTGCGCGTTATTTAGAAAGTATATTAAATAATCGAACAATTTTGGAAAAGATATTTTCTTGTCAAGCCTCTCGTGTGCGTCTGGATAAATAATATTATTATAAATACTTGATTATTTTCAATTCGCCCAATAGCAACAATATAATCCAGGTTGACAGGGTATTGCACCAATCTCCTTGCCTGTAAGCACCAGCCACTATACCCTCTCTACTAAGCGAACATTCCCAAAAAGATAGGTTCCTAGTAGTGGATATAATTAATCGTGCGTGGTGGCCGCAAGATTAACTCTCGTGTAAATAAACGTTTACTCTGGATTTTTTTTGACGAAAATCAAGTCATATAAAATTTAATAAAGATAATTACTAATATGCATTAGACCGAAAGGTCTGTGCTATCCCAGGATCTGAGGAAAGGATTCGTTATATGAAGTGAAATATTAATACACAGTCTCGATAATTTTAATTCGTCCCATACATAGAATCATACTCAGATGTTTGCGTTCCAGCACCAATTTTCCTGCCTTCCATGGAGGATGCCTTACACTCCATAATCAAAAAGTTATGGGGTTGTTGTGAGTGAAGACAACGTGATTTGTGCCATGCTAATATTCTTTCTCTCTACACTGTGTTACTTCGTATTAATAGGTATATATATATATATATATATATATATATATATATATATATATATATATATATATATATAATATATAATATATATATATATATATATATATATATATATATATATATATACATACATATATATACCACATACATTTAAAAATAACATGCATTTAAAGTGTTGGTATAAAGCAATTTGATATACCAATACCATTGGTATATCAAATTGTGATCCGCCCATGGCGCAATAATACGCATATATAAACATTCTCGCGGGCGTCTGCAGTTGATTCTAGATCAATGATCAATTTTCATATACTAGTCACTAGTGACGTATGAAAAATAATGATGAAAAGTATTAATAATTCCCGTTTTCTAAATTAATTTAATATGGTACACATTTTCATCACAATCCTTTCTGCTTTCTGTTCTCCCTTCCCCTCTCAAGCATAACGGACAAACTGCGCACAAATGTGGGATGAGAGAGAAAAGGAATTTGGGCTGGATTAAAACCTTGAAATAGAAATTACACCTACAAGAATATGGTTCATCGTAACGATACGTGTGCACTTTCCTTGGGATTTATCAACAGTGTTTATCAATGATACAATGTTGCAAACCAGTAAATTCTTCGGTTACGTGGTACACATACTGTGATATATTTAATGTTATGTTTTGTTTTGTTTTTTCTTAAACATACCATAATGTCCTAAAAAATCGATTATTATTATTTAAATATGAAAATGTCCAACGATCAAGCTCTCTCTCTCTCTCTCTCTCTCTCTCTCTCTCTCTCTCTCTCTTGACCATCGTAGCAGGATACGGGCTAAAATCTATGAAATGGCGAACGTAGAGGATTTTCCGACAATATCTCTGGACTTATGAATGATGGTAAAAGTTAAGTCAAACCGACCAAAGGATGAGGAAGACAGACAGACAGACAGACAGAGTTTTAAAGTCAAACCGAAGAGAGAGAGAGAGAGAGAGAGAGAGAGAGAGAGAGAGAGAGAGAGAGAGAGAGAGAGAGAGAGAGAGAGAGAAGACAGAGAGAGAGAGTTTGTGGTAGGTTGTACTGTTGCTAAAGCAGAATAATAACTTAGATCAACTGCAAATATATTAAAATATTTTAATTACCTCTTGTTGGTTCGTCAGTTGGCTTAGTTTCTATTCCACATTAATTTCCATGCGCCGGTATTTGAATGGTGTAGCTATCCAAGTGTTGCTACCGCTCTACTTTTATCATTACAACCATCTTTCATGTTTAAATCATAAGTGTGTATTATATTGGTTTAATCAATGTGGAGAAAAATAGAAACCAAGAAAAGAAAACAATCAACTTATCAATATGCAGAGATGATTGTAAATAGCCACTACGGCAGAGAACTACATTTTGTAGCGGACACACTCGGGGATGTGAGGAGTTCATTCACTAGGTCAATACACGGCTGTCTGTAGTAAATCTGAACTCCGTTCAAAGGGCAAATATATGCATTTGTATGTGATATAAATAAAATATATGTACAGTATGTACGCTGTATCAATGATATACCACTCGTTTCCTTTTAATGAAAAATGTATACATCTCGTAGTATATCATTGATACAGAGTACATACTATATATATATATTCTATATATATATA
>JAECUM010052355.1:0-10057 GCA_016617855.1 Megalonaias nervosa
ACCCTTCAGTTGACCGTAACTCGGGAGCCGCGAGACCTACCGTTAAGTGTTTCGAATGCACACCGATGTGTGCGGATGAAATCGTCTGCAGGCAATTTCACATTTTAAGAATAGGCGACATCAGTCCCTAAGATTTCAATCAGTATCAGTACAGGTGTAGGGGCTGATTAATCGGTGTAACCTGTGCCCCATCCCTGGAAAATAACTAAGTGCTTTGTATCATATCACTCTGTGAACTTGGCTGGATATGTGTTTGGACAATTGTAAGGAGCCAATCCAAGGTCCCAAAGATGATAGAAACTGTAAAACTATAGCTCATGACATAATAAGACTGAGTTGTAATTCAAATCAACAGTATTATCTAAGTCTTACCTATGGATGTGCACGAATAATAAATAATACAGATTTAGTGAAGAAAAAATATGCTGGTTAAAGATGGTACTTAGTGTACAATTCTGGAAGAGTTTGAAAGTTTTTGTATTTGTTGGTTGCCTTTTCGATATAACTCTTCAGATAACTCGTATGATGACAGGAGTCAGTGGTTGAGGCGCTTGACTAGTGACCAGAAGGTTACGGATTCGATTTTCCGCCTCTGGATCAGGTTGGATTAGTTAACATTATATATCCTACGGCAAAGTACATTACTAGTTCGGCACGATATGATGTTAAAAAGTATTGATATGCCGTAAAACTAGACACAAGAAAATCAACACAATGTGATAACAATGACAGGTCCGTTTTTACTTCTTTCGTTCTCGTCTTTTTTTTTTTTTTTTTTTTTTTTTTTGCTTTCTTTTTTGCTTTCTATTTATTTGCCTACCTAGCCGTTACGGTGAGCTGCTTAAGATAAGCCCCACCTCGTGCGTCTGCCTGTCAACAATTGTTTGTGACCAATCTGGAATCCGTATTTCTGATTCGATTTCGTTCCAGTTGGAATATGGGCTTATATCATGAAAACCTCAGACGAGTTCGATACAGCGTACACCATGAATATTAATTAGGTGATCTTGCTTCTGATTGGTTAAGTTCGGTACAACTCTAGAAGCCATATCATTTGATCCGATTGAAAACAAACTTCAAATATTTACTTATGTCATCAAGATCTTGTACAGGTTCGATGATGAGTGTGATGCACGCATATTAATGAGTTGATATTGCATCTAATTGGATGAACTTGTTACCATTCTGCAAGTCATATTTCTGATCCCAATTAGATCCAACTTCAAATATTGCTTTATGTCATCAAGTTCTTGGATGTGGTCGATAATGAGCGAGACCTACGCATATTAATCTCTTGATTTGATTGGCTGAGCTTGCAACAACCCCGAAAGATAAACTTTAGACCCAGTTTTTATTACAACGTAGATTATATGAGTCCATCATTAAGATCTTGGACTGTTTCAGTAGTGAACCATGTTATCTTGCATGTGATTTGATGAGTTTATATCAATTCGGTTAACCATAATTCTTGTCCGATTTTCATCAAACATAGATTTAAGACTCGTATCATCAAGATTGTTGGCAGTTTCTTCAGGTCATGGGGTCAATACATATTGACTGGTGATCATGCATCTGATTGGCTGAGATGGATACCACTCTTGAAGCATTATTTTGTATGTCTAGGGTTTATTATCATAAAGATTGTGGATGACTTGGGTCATTGGCAAGAGACTGCGCATATAAGCGATGTCATTATTTTCAGAAAGAATTTTTATCAGTATATGGTAAATCAGCATGATACAAAGTTTGGGAGACATTCTATATAGTAGATGTTTTCACTGTATTATATACTCCTGCTTAGCTGGAACTGTTATCTTAGCAGGGTCTGATATCACGCCCACTTGGTGCACATTTTACAAAAATATACCCCAAATGTACAAGATTTGATTAACTATATCAGTTCAAGGAATTCTTGATAGTCGCTGATTAACCATGCTCCCAAACTCCGCGCAAACATCGTTTAGCAAAAGCCATGGTTACAGATTTTAGTAGCCGGTAGCACTATAAATGTATTTTGTGCAAAATCAGGTTAAAAAGCAAACTTATCCTAAACCAAAGATTCATAACGACTGCATGCTTTTCATAAAGGGAACAATATCCACTGAATAAATTATCCTATCTCTCGCCATAAAGGTATGCATTACAGTTTGAAAAGTACTGAAATTTGAGCTTAATTCACATCGTCGTGATGTTTATCTATCAAATTTACTTCCTTGTATGTACTTTTTTTGGAGTTAAGGTAATCACTCAAATCTCGTCAAGGGCTAGGAATATTTTGCCATTCAACCGATAACCATACATACATACATACACACACACACACACAAACACACATACGCGTACATACATACATACATACATACATACATACATACATACATACATACATACATGCATGCATACACGGGGTTCGAAATTATTGTTCTTTTTTCACTAACCCTGAAGATCACCCTAATCAATTTTTTATACTGGTCCCGTCTCAGTTTCAATGAGCCTGATACAATCAATCAGAAGCCAGTTAAGTTTCAAATCTAACAGGTTTGACTCATAAGCATCCACTCAACAATAGCATCTGAATTTCACCAACATGACTCTAACGTCCAGAGGGTTGAACCTAAGTATGAAGTCTAGGTTAACCCAATAAGCATTCAATTTCCCAAAATATAAATTTAGTTAAATAAAATATAAAATCAAAATCAATAAAAGTGAAAGAACTAAAAATGATGTACAGTGTATGAGTCCATGGAATATTTTCCTAATTTTACTATCAATTTCACACTAATCATGAAACTGTCCAAAGGTAGTCCGAATGAAGGTTCTACTTTGTTTATGTGTTACAGTGCTTACACCACTGAAGAATCACAGTTCTAAGGTACGACAGTGAAAGTAGAATATCTCTGAAGTCCTCGAAAGTTTCACATAATTCGATAGAAGTTATTAAATATTCACATCCTTGAATAAATTCAAATAATCCAATAGGTACTCACTGTAAGAACTAAAGATTTTCCACTCTGCAAAATTCCAACGAGGAAATATTTTTAAAAAATCACAATTTCTTCTCAACGATTCTTACGGAACTGGCATAGACTGAAGTATAGAATACGTCGTGTGTGTATTCTCATTATATATTCTCTATATCTGCACCAAATCAACGAATCTGAATCATATGATTTTGAAATAACTCAAGCATCATGTCATGCCATTCTCAAACTATTGATCCAATCAATGCACGTTAGCTTTACAGGGCAAATGTAATCCTACTTTCACGTGATGCTTACTTGACCTCTCGTTCAAATGAATGCCTGGCGTATTTAACACAAATAATTGTTGACTTGACTTTAATTAGTGATGGGCATTAGTTTATGAATGAGATTCCTACAACATAGTGTACATGTACTTTACTATAGTGCTTACCAGCCAATGAATTATAGAATTTAAAATATAATTGCCATAAAACCATATGACTTAAATAAAACTATATTACAAATTTAATAGATTATGCAGATATCCGTAACAATGACTCACGAAAAGTTGAAAGTTAATGTTCAGTCTTCTTCTGGACGATCCTGTTCGAAGATACTATAGTTTGCTTTGCTTCTAAGGAACCAACTTTCTGTTTTGATTTCTCGTATCCGTCTGCCATTACACTTTGAGGCATGCATCGCTTGATCCAATGGACGATTTATGGAGGACTAAACGTCCATCAAAGAATGAAGTACCCCTCGCACTTTTGTATTTCTCCGATTACTCAGAGTCACTTTTCCTATCTTGTCTGTTAATAATTCAACAACATGTTTCTACAATAAATACTTGTTAATTACTATATGTTACTATTACAATATTGCTCCGGTGGCCCAGTGGTTTGAGCGTCTTCCTCGGATGCGGGAGGTCGCGGGTTTAAACCCGGCAGAGTCATATCAAAGATTGGCAAAAATGGTACTAGCAGCTGCCTCGCTTGGCACTCAGCATTAAGAAGTTAGTGCTAGGACTGTCCGCCTGGTGTCAGAATATGGTGACTGGGTGGGACATCATGCTACATGTCTGCGACATGATGCCTCCGTGCAAGACATCACTATAAACTGCCACACTGCAGACATCGTAGCGATATGACTGAAAAATTGTTAAAGCTACCTTAAAAATCGAAAACACACACACACACACACACAAGCATACACAGACGGATATTTCAGCGCCGTAATTTTTCATGTGAACGAAAGTACTTAAAAATATAGTTCTTAATTGCGACTAAATACATATCTGATGGGAAAGGCCGAGGATTTTCCGATTACTTTGGAAATCCTCGGTCATCAAATCATTAAAGTCTTGCTATCAAGTTAGGGAAAGTTAGGTCCCCAAAAAATAATAATAAATGTGTGTTTCCTATTGCACTGTTTTTAAAATTAGGTTATATATATATATATATGTATCGGTTATATCTATCTATCTATGATTATATTATATGAGATGTACTAAACGATTCAAACTACTGGGGAAAACCAGCTCAGTTAGATGCATAAACCACTTTTGGGAATTTTTTGTTTAATCTTTTAACTTTTCCGTTTTACCATGGGGGAAAATGCTAGGGTCTGCAATGAGAAACAGTTACGGTCGTCCGACCGAAAACACATATTTTTTGGTCTTGTCGATAGGATCCATACTTTCCGAATGATGTCTTTCACTTTCATCAGTATGAAGGCTATAATTTGATGAAACGAAATTCGAAATTGACAGAGTATGTAGGTTTGTGTTATTCTACGTGCATTTACAACTTGTCAAACGTGGGATTTGATTCCGAAATATTCCATGCATATTACCAAATAGACCCTTCAGTTGACCGTAACTCGGGAGCCGCGAGATCTACCGGTAAGTATTTAAAATGCACACCGATGTGTGCGGATAAAATCGTCTGCATTCGATTTCACATTTTAAGAATAGGCGAGATCAGTCCTTAAACTTTCAGTGAGTATCAGTACAGGTGTAGGGGCTGATTAATCGGTCTAACCTGTGCCATATCCCGAGAAAACAATTGAGTGCTTTGCATCATACCACTCTGGGAATTGGCCGGATATGTCCGTGGGCAAATATAAGGAGCCAACTCCAAGGTCTCAAAGATGATAGAAACTGTAAAACTATAGCTCATGACATAATAGGACTGGGTTGTAATTCAAATCAACAATATTATCTTAGTCTTACCTATGGATGTGCATGAATAATAAATAACGCAGATTTAGTGAAGAAAAAATGCTGGATAAAGATGGTACTTAATATACAATTCTGGAAGAGTTTGACAGTTTTCGTATTTGTTGGTTGCCTTTTCGATATAACTCTTCAGATAACTTCTGTGATGACAGGAGTCAGTGGTTGAGGCGCTTGACTAGTGACCAGAAGGTTACGGATTCGATTTTCCGCCTCTGGATCAGGTTGGATTAGCTACCATTATATATCCTAGGGCAAAGTACATTACTCGCTCGGCACGATGTGATGTTAGAAAGTGTTGATGCTCCGACACTACAAAATCAATCCAATCTTATGATAATGACAAGTCCGTTTTTACTTCGTTCGTTCTCGTCCTTTTTTCTTAGTTTCTTTTTCGCTCTGTGTCATATCAAAATTGGTAGAGGTTGAAGCTATTTATTTGCCTACCTAGCCGTTACGGTGAGCAGCTTAAGATAAGCCCCACCTCGTGGGTCCGCCTGTCAACAATTGTTGTGACCAATCTGGAATCCGTATTTCTGATTCGATTTCGTTCCAGTTGGAATATGGGCTTATATCATGAAAACCTCAGACGAGTTCGATACAGCGTGCACCATGAATATTAATTAGGTGATCTTGCATCTGATTGGCTAAGTTCGTTACAACTCTAGAAGCCATATCATTTGATAAGATTGAAAACAAACTTCAAATATTTATTTATGTCATCAAGATCTTGTACAGGTTCGATCATGAGCGTGATGCACGCATATTAATGAGTTGATATTACATCTAACTGACTGAACTTGTTACCATTCTGCAAGTCATATTTCTGATCCCAGTTAGGTCCAACTTCAATTATTGCTTTTTGTCATCAAGTTCTTGGATGGGTTTGATAATGAGCGAGACCTACGCATATTAATCTCTTAATTCGATTGGCTGAGCTTGCAACAACCCCGAAAGATAAATTTTTGACCCAGCTTTTATTACAACGTAGCTTGTATGATTCCATCATTAAGATCTTGGACTGTTTTAGTAGTGAACCATGTTATCTTGCATGTGATTTGCTGAGTTTATATCAGTTCGGTTAACCATAATTCTTGCCCGATTTTGATCAAACTACGACTTAAGACTTGTATCACCAAGATTGTTGGCAGTTTCTGCAGGTCATGGGGTCAATACATATTGACTGGTGATCTTGCATCTGATTGGCTGAGATGGATACCACTCTTGAAGCATTATTTTGTATGTCTAGAGTTTATCATCATAAAGATTGTGGATGACTTGGGTCATTGGCAAGAGACTGCGCATATAAGCGATGTCATTATCTTCATAAAGAATTTTTATCAGTATATGATAAATCAGTATGATATAAGACATGGGAAACATTCTATATAGTATATGTTTTCACTATTATATACTCCTGCTTAGCTGGAACTCTTATCTTAGCAGGGTCTGATACTATGCCCACTTGGTGAACATTTTACAAAAATATACCCGAAATTCGTAAGATTTGATTAACTATATCAGTTCAAGGAATTCTTGATAGTCGCTGACTAACCATGCACACACTCCCCCCTCCCCCCACCCCGGCGCAAACATCGTTTAGCAAAAGCCACTGTTACAAATTTTAGTAGCATGTAGCACTATAAAGGTATTTTGTGCAAAATCAGGTTAAGAAGCAAAACTCCCCATAACCCAAAATTGATAACGACAGCATGCTTTTCACAAGGGGAACAATATGCACTGAATAATTTGATCGTCTCATTCGCCATAAAGGTATGCATTACAGTTTGAAATGTACAGAAATTTAAGCCTAATTCACATCGTCGTGATGTTTATCTCTCAAGTTTACTTCCTTGTATGTACTTTTTTGGAGTTAAGGTAATCACTCCAATCTCGTTAAGTACTTTGATGACTGCCATTCAATCGATAACCATACATACATACATACATACATACATACATACACACACACACACTCATATACACATACATACATACATACATACATACATACATACATACACGGGGTTCGAAATTATGGTTCCTTTCTCACTAACCCTAACGATCAGCTTAATAAACTTTTTTTATACTGGTCCCGTCTCAGTTTCAATGATCCTAATAAAACCAATTAGAAGCCAGTTTAGTTTCAAATCTAACATGCATGATTAATAAGCATCCGTTCAAAACAACAGCATCTGAATTTCCCTAACATGACTCTATCGTCTAGGGGGTTGAACCTAAGTATGAAGTCAAGGTTAACCCAATAAGCATTCAATTTCCCAAAATATAAATTTATTTAAATAAAATATAAAATCAAAATCAATAAAAGTGAAAGAAATAAAAATAACGTACAGTGTATGAATTCATAGAATATTATCCTAATTTTACTATCAATTTCACGCTAATCATGAAACTGTCCAAAGGTATTCCGAATGAAGGTTCTACTTTGTTTCTGTGCTACCGTGCTAGCACCACTGAAGAATCATAGTTCCAAGGTTCTCCCGTGACAGTAGAATATCTCTGAAGTCCTCGAAAGTTTCACATAATCCGATAGAAGTTATTAAATATTCACATCCTTGAATAAATTCAAATAATCCAATAGGTACAGAGTATAAGAATTGAAGATTTTCCACTCTGCTCAAATCCAACGAGGAAATATTATAAATAAATCATAATTTCTTCTCAACGATTCCTGCAGAACTGGCATAGACTGAAGAATAGAAAACGTCGTGTGTGTATGTATTCTCAATATATAGTCACTATATCGGCACCACATCAACCGAATCTGAGTCACTAGAAGATTCACGAACAATTAAATTGTATTATTTTGAAATAACTCAAGCATCATGTCATGCCATTCTCAAACTATTGATCCAATCAATGCACGTTAGCTTTACAGGGCAAATGTAATCCTACTTTCACGTGATGCTTACTTACCTCTCGTTCAAATGAATGCCTGGCGTATTTAACACAAATAATTGTTGACTTGACTTTAATTAGCGATGGGCATTAGTTTATGAATGAGATTCCTACAACATAGTGTACATGTACTTTACTATAGTGCTTACCAGCCAATGAATTATAGAATTTAAAATATAATTGCCATAAAACCATATGACTTAAATAAAACTATATTACAAATTTAATAGATTATGCAGATATCCGTAACAATGACTCACGAAAAGTTGAAAGTTAATGTTCAGTCTTCTTCTGGACGAGCCTGTTCGAAGATACTACAGTTTGCTTTGCTTCTAAGGAAACAACTTTCTGTTTTGATTTCTCGTATCCGTCTGCCATTACACTTTGAGGGCATGCATCGCTTGATCCAATGGACGATTTATGGAGGACTAAACGTCCATCAAAGAATGAAGTACCCCTCGCACTTTTGTATTTCTCCGATTACTCAGAGTCACTTTTCCTATCTTGTCTGTTAATAATTCAACAACATGTTTCTACAATAAATACTTGTTAATTACTTTATGTTACTATTACAATATTGCTCCGGTGGCCCAGTGGTTTGAGCGTCTTCCTCGGATGCGGGAGGTCGCGGGTTTAAACCCGGCAGAGTCATATCAAAAATTGGTAAAAATGGTACTAGCAGCTGCCTCGCTTGGCACTCAGCATTAAGAGGTTAGTGCTAGGACTGTCCGCCTGGTATCAGAATATGGTGACTGGATGGGACATCATGCTACATGTCTGCGACATGATGCCTCCGTGCAAGACATCACTATAAACTGCCACACTGCAGACATCGTAGCGATATGACTGAAAAATTGTTAAAGCTACCTTAAAAATCGAAAACACACACACACACACACAAACACACGCACGCACAAGCACACACACGTATTTTTCCGCCGCCGTATTTTTCAATGTGAACGAAAGTACTTAAAAAATATAGTTCTTAATTGCGGCTACATACATATCTGATGGGAAAGGCCGAGGATTTTCCGATCACTTTGGAAATCCATGGTCATAAAATCATTAAAGTTTTGCTTTATTCAGTGGAATTGACATTTTTTTTTTTCCCAGAAAATTCAATTCATTTCTTGTTAGCATGATTAAAGCGCAGGAGTTTTGCTACATTGTACAGAATGAAAATCATTGGTCATGATCAAGGTTATACTTGGCCTGCGTGTTAGTTTGAGTAAACAACCTTTTTTAAATTCATTTCCAGTGTGGGAATCATCGATTTTTAGCTAAGGCTATACTAGAGTACGTGATAATTGACTTGTAGTTTTTATTTTTTTTGCGCCGCTCGGACTAAGTGATCACGTGTCTCCATCAGGTGGGTCTGAATTACATTTTAGCTGGGGCTAAAACTGAAATTTAATAGTGAAACAGTCAGTTGTATTTCGTACCTTCGGAGCTCAAAGATATTTTGTGTTGCGACCAGTTTAAACTGATTTTTTTAAAAATTTAAAATAATGTATTCCCCTGCAAAATATTCTTCTTCATCAGAATTCTTGGAAAGAGACATATATTGGAAATTATTCGGAATTCTAAAGCCGGAATATTATTCTTGATTCATAAAATTCAACAAGGAACTGTTGACACAGCAGCACAAAACAGCATATAGAAGACTTCGTCTCCTTCCATCCTGGAACTTCACTGGGATTCGAACTTTGATTTATTTAGAACTTTTCTAGTGATAGGACTTATATTTTTAAATTCTAGGATTAATTTTTGGATTAGATTCACAAACCATAAGTCTTTTTTCATATTTTTACCTTGTTTTCTAGTGAAATAAATTATTTTGTTAAATTTTACAAATCTTCTTGGCTTCCCTCTTTTCTTTGATACTTTGTACGAGCCTAGTCACGTAACAATATATATATATATATATATATATATATATATA
>JAECUM010052356.1:0-16427 GCA_016617855.1 Megalonaias nervosa
GCAGGATTTTTTTGCAGGGGTTGGGGTGTGGGGTGAGGACTTTGTGCGGGGGGGGGTCAGGATTTTCAGGGGGGGGCAGTCAGTCGCGGCCGGGAGAGTTAGTATAAGAAGCAGTCTGAAACTAAAGCTAATATTTATTAAGCGTTTTGAACAGAATCTTGTGACATATTTTCAGCTTCATTTGCATGATTAAACTTGTCGGAATATATATATATATATATATATATATATATATATATATATATATATATATATATATATGCAGTATGATTTCCAGTGGAGTCACGTGACCCCCCTTGCTCCATGCTGCGGGCGCCCATGCAAGCATCAACCCTTTTCCCGTTCAGAAACTAAATTTCATTGAACCTTTCACATACGAATTCGTCCACAAGTACATGTAGCAAACCCAAAGTTTTATAAACACTGCACAATCATATATACAAAATAACCACGTTAATTATCAAGAATCCCTTAAAATAATATTCGATCTGCCAACTCAAAAGGTCCTCAACAAAACCTCTAGTTTTGCAGAGTAAATTCAGTTAAATCATAGCATCCTATCGTGGCTATTCGTTCCTGTGTACATCCGATTTACGACGGAGACGAGGATGAAGCTACTGATGCACCACAGCATAGCACCATGTCGAGCCGGTTACGGGTAACCGCCTTTATTTGCACCGTAGAAATTACACGATCCTCTCTGCTCTCTGAACTACATTGAAACCTCTCGACAAACAAATTTCATCATCCTTTAGGATTTCCTTTCCGCATTGAAAGCATTGCAAAACCTTACCTTTCATCAGCTGTTGATTTCTCAAATCTTATTGAAAACTGATTTAATGATTCAATCTGAAAATAGTATTGCTACATTGCGCTGTCTTGTCACATTGGTATTACAGGTAATGATAGAACAAGCCCTTCAATCACCCATTTCCGAAAGGAAGATTCCATATCCTGACTTAAAATGTTTTATAAATAAGTATATATACTTAGGAAAATATGTTGAATGAAAACTCCACAAAGAAGTTTTCAAACATCAAACCCGTCACTGGAAAGTGACATACCTTGCATAGAAAACATCGCATAGAAGAGGTGGCAAATGTACAGTTATGACACAAGCTACTCACGTATTCCTCCTAAATGGAGGACCTCGACCAGAGTGCACGCCTTATTAGTGTCCACTAAAATGGACCACATCTTTGTCGTGCGTTACGACTTTCGCCAAGTGAGACTGAATGTTTCATTTTTTATAATGTGAAAAACCCAATTAAAGAATTGTATGATGTACCACCAGGGAAAATCCATGTACATTTTGAAAGAATGCGGCTTATATGACAAATTTTGACGATATAGTTTACGGATTTTATATATTGTTACCATTACGGATTTTATATATTGTTACCATTACTTTTTATTTTACGTATCTTTCACAGAAATTTGATATCTTTACCTTTTATCTCTTATCATGTAATATTTCATAATTACGTTTATTTTGAAAAATTTACTTTTAACTTTTAATCAGCACCGTATATCCGTGATTGTGCCGACCTGTTGTTCAACCTTAAAACATACATAAATAGATACATACATACGTATATATATATATACCACATACATTAAAAATAACATGCATTTAAAGTGTTGGTATAAAGCAATTTGATATACCAGTACTATTGGTAAGCAGCAGAGGAGGTGAACAGACCACTTGTCTGAATTGTCATTTGTCTAAAAAATAAAGGTTTCTACGAAGGCTGAAAATAATGTCGATAACGCTAAACCAAAACCTCTAACTGACAATGAGATTTCTCTAATTGGGTTAGCTCATCTCGTTACTTTATCTCCGACTCTTTGTTTTTTTTTTTTGTTTTTTTTTTCATGGCGTGTTTCGTTTACTCGCCGGGTCACTCAATTTTGGTCGTTCACCTCCTCTGCTGCTGTAAATTAACCAAAGATTTTATCCAGACCTATACGATACCTAGATCTTGGGTCATGTAGATTTACTGATATAAATCCGAACGGAACAGCTTGTGCTTTTGAAAAGAAGTTTTTAAACTTAATCATGTCCATATCCCCTGAACACCAGGTAAAATAAATATTTTGTAAGGTATAATTATCTACTCCATTAAACACAACTAAAATATTGCAGTTGTCTCTGATCACTTTAGGAATTTGTGTATATCGCTGAGTAACATAAATCACGTCAGTATTTTTATGTCTGCCTCTGGAAAATATCCGAGCTGGATTTGATTGTTTGTCCAGCATCACATCATCATATACTACGAGGTTATTATAAATCCATCTAGGTCATCTACAGATGGAGCTTCATCAATATCGGTGATAAAATCAATGATATCATTTCAGTCTTCGTCCAGTAATTTTGCATATTTATTAAAATCTTTAAGTACTTCATAACATCGTTGATCATCTACAGATAGTGCTACTAAATATAATTTATTCCACTTGAGCCATTGCATTATCAGATTAAGTAATAATTGTGTCTTACCAGATCCAGATGGGCCTATTATAATCATTCTAATAGAATTTGGTAGTGCTGGATGGTGCCTTACTGGTTCTTGTTTTCGTGTCGCTGAGAAGTCAATTATATCCATATAATAAATAATATGGATTTAATATATTGTGTTAGGTGCAGAGCACCCACCCATACCAGTGGATTGACAACGTTAATAACAAAAAATAAAAGACGTGCAATTACAGGCAAATGTGTAAAGTGTGGAACAAAAAAATATAAATTTATTCCTCTTGACTTGTCAGTGAAAGGTGGAGATATCGCTGCTTCATTAGGGAAATTACCAGGAGCTCCATGGGCTAAATACCCTGGTGAGAAACACCTTCCTGGATACAATTATTGTGGTCCTGGAACTCGACTTGATATCCGACTTGATGATCAAGATCAACCACGACTTGGAGAGTATCCAATAAATAAGATTGATCAAGCGTGTCATGTTCATGATGTTGCGTATAAAAGTAAAGATTTACAACAACGGCATCTCGCAGATGTGAAATTCATTCATGCGTTAAATTCTATACCCGATAAATCTCTCAGAAAAAAACTCGCTAGTTTTCTAATAAAAACTGCTATGAAAGGTAAAATAATGCTAGGAGCTGGGTAATTAATTATGTTATTATTATAATGGAGTCCATATATTATAGCCCAAGAGGATATTGGAGAGGCAGAGCAGCGATTAGTAAACTTGCTGAATTAGCAAAAGTCTCACGTGCTGTTGCTGCAGCGTGGTTAGCACGACAGGCAATATGGCAAATTTATCTACCACCACCTAAAACAATTCAGTATGCACATTTTGATGTCAGCGTTCCCAATGAAGTTCATCAAGCAGATATTTCGTTTTTACCACATGATACTATTAAAACCGGTAGACGTCAATCACGCACATATAAATACGCGTCAACCGTCGTTGACGTTGCAAGTAGATATAAAGAAGCTGAACTATTATCAACAAAGACAGCAACTGAAGTTGCATCTGCGTTTGAACGAATTTATCAACGAGGACCCTTGCGATGGCCACAGCTATTACAGGTTGATCCTGGCAAAGAATTTATTGGTGCAGTATTATCGTTGATGAAAAAACATAGCGTTAAAATCAGACGAGGACACACTGAAATTCATCGTGATCAGGCAATCGTTGAACGATTTAATCGAACACTTGCTGAGCGGTTATTTGGATATCAATATGCAAAGGAAATATCCACTGACTTTAAGTCCGGGGAGAGATCTCGTGAATGGGTTGCAAGGTTACCAAGTGTGATAGCTGCTTTGAATAATGAAATTACTCGTGTATCTTCTATGAAACCTGCCAATGCAACCACAAAGAAATATATACCTCGTAGCGATGGCTACGGACAACGACCTGAATCTTCCCCTCAACCTGTACTAGGTAATGTGACTGTAAGATGTTTATATGAACCTGGTGAACTTGAAGGTGGTAAAAAAAGAGCAACTGATCCTATCAGGAGTGTGACCACACATAAAATTTCTAGCGTGGTTAGATCTACGGGTAGACCTGCAATCTACAGACTAGATTCAATTGCTCCTCAACGTGGATTTGTACGTGAACAATTACAAATAATTCCTGAAGACACACAATTACCACCGCGTTCACTTTTGTAAACTAGCACCTCTACGTCGATTACATTCAAGACATGTCAGCATCACGTGTATGACCAAGATCACTATTAATTCTGTCTACGGTGAACTGTGTTGGATCATTACTCGAATATTCCCATAGCATATTACAGTTACAACTTGCACAATGATTGTTCTGTCGTTGCTTCAGTGTCATAATTAATTCAGTATCAGTATCAAAATCGCGATTATTTTTTTTATCACATTGCTTACAACCAAATAGTTTTTTTTCTTATTACGTCATTGCTAGCAGTTTGATCATTATTTTCTGTAAAATTCATAGTAACCCTGTGCAGTTGAGATATTCTTCTGACTCGAGACACTGCGAGATAAACTAAATTTGACCATTCGATTCTATCATCGACAATCCAGATATTTGTATCAGAAATAGTTAGTCCTTGTGACGAATGAATTGTTATAGCATATCCTAATTTCCATGGAGATTTGTCCATCGTTAATGGGCTCTCAACAACATCAACATTAACTAAAACAATGTCATTCAATACAAGATTTTGTTTTTTATTTGTTCCTGGAATTTCAACTTCAATATTCTGTCGTCGAGTATCTGCTGGGCGATATCACAATGGTACAGGTAGATTTTAAAATTTTTCTTTATGTAACAGAAATAATTTCTCTCGCAGTTCATCACGAACTATTTTTCTACTCGCAAGTATTAAATCATTTGGTCTCCATACATTCCAAAAATCATTCATAGTAGTTTCTGGAATTACTTTGCGCATTATCTCACATTGTATTCTATCTGGTTGTAGTCTGATTAATCTTTTAAATTCTTTCAGAGGTTCATCAATAGCTCTATGATCATCATTTATTTCTTCGTAATAATCTACAAATGATTTTAACCACTCATGCGGAGATTGACCGACGAAGGGTGGTGGTTGACCATGATCGCCACACATTATTACAGCGGTATTTTTAGTCAATAGCCATTCAAGGAATATTTTTAATATTTCTAACGGTACCGTGTCTATGTCGTCCCAGATAATATACTTAGGTATATATTTCTCACCCATTCGCTCAGGAGTCCATGTGTCTCCGCACCATCTGAAGAAACTATGATATGTACATGATTTTACTTCTCGTTCTTTTATTTCTCTGGCGAGTTTATGTGTCGGTGTCAAAACAATTATATCTGAATGGTTGTTCATGAATAATTTAATCGCACGAGTTGTTTTACCTGAACCACCACATCCATTAAGATAAACAGTCTTATGTCTAGCCACAGGATCATATACAGATGGTGCAGATGACAATTCTGATATTTGATTATTTTTGTAATATATTTCCTTAATTTCAATGTCGGCAGATTCAGAATAACTAAGTATATTTTCTTGTTTTATTCTCTATGATCCCCATTCACCATTACCGAGTAGAGGTTTTAACAAATCCGCATATTTTTTATTTATATAAAATGAATCCGTAGCAACTCTGACAGCGTAACGAGGAAATCTATTTATCATCGACAATAGATTTATCGAAACATACGCTAGCATCGAAGATCTTAAATGAGTAAACTGCGGTGAGTCGCCATCAATATAGCTCACAATTGTACCTAGTTTGGTTCCGTCTGATAAATAAGCATTACTTCGACTTATAAATGTGGTTTTTTTCAGTTCTATCAGCGATTATAAAATCGAGTTCAGCATCGTCCATAATTAATCTTGTACAGTGTCGTTTATGATCATATGATCCTCCTTGTGTAAATTTACCGATTATCTTTCTACCAAGATCTTTTGCAAGTTTCTCATCGCTTTCTTTCCTGCATTTAGATATATTATCAGCAATTTTAACAATATCATCTTCGATAAGATCAGGAAATTGTTACCTGACATCATTAATATTAAATCTATCCGGTTCTGGCAACCAAACTTGCCTCTGTGGACGATACGATATAATCGCTTCATTTACCTTCGATGATATCAATATTTTATTATCGAGCATATATCGTAATAGTACTATTGGAACCCAACATTTTTCTAAAAAATGTTTTCCAAACCAAGTATAAGTAATCGGATGGAGATTTTCCGTAAACTCAAATGACTCTATATAAGCGAATCCGGTTAAGTCAAAATCTGGTAAGGGTCTGTTTATCGCAACTCTGGTCATCTCGTGTGATGGATGTCCAAATCTCTTAAAGTATTCAGAACACTCTCCGTATCCAAGAAAACTTCCAGGATAACACGCTACCATATCAATTGAGATAACGTCGCTATAATCGTATTTAGTATTCCATAATCCACCGTGCCCATATTCAATACAACTTTTCTGGACATCTTCAAGAAATTCCGATCGTGTCGGTTTCCATGAATTTTTCTCCTGAGCAAAGTGAACAGCAACTGATGGAACGGTAAACAATTATTCAGTAATTGTCCAACCTTGACATCGTCAGAAGTATATTTTAATGCAAGATTTTTCATTTCTCCATGAAGAGATTCTGTACAATAAATATCCCCACCAGGCCGTACAAACTGATCATAATAATCATATCCTGAACTTTGAAACAACCAAACAGATACAGGGTCACTTTTACTGATATTTCTAATAAAATCAAATATATGACCATCATAAAATTTGACCGTTCTGTCTCGTGGAAATATTATTACTGCCACAGTCCATGCGTGTGCGTTATGATCAATAATATCTATCGAAGCTCCTCTTGATTCATATTTCGATTTATACAAAATCTCTCCGGTTAACGTCTTCACTGTTATCGGAAATTTTAATTTCCTTCCCAGCTCAGCAACACCTTTAATAGACGCTCCGGTATCTTTAACTGCTTCTGCCCACGTATTTATTTTTTTACGTCGTAAATCTGTTAAACCATTGCCACGTATCGCGTTTGTAAAGTGTTCTGTAACTCGTTCAGCTACACAATTTATTCTTAACTCTGACAGTCTCATCGGCTTGAGATCATTGACGTCAGGTTTATTATTCAGCGGATATATTGCATAGACGACCGCAGTCACAGGATACATTCGTTCATATACGGTTTGTCAATACCAGTTAGTATTCCGGGTTTGGAATTTTTGTTTAATAAAACAATATTATTTCCTGACTGCATGCGTACAGGATCACATTTGTCACGGATAATCCAAGTGTCGTCGTCTGTCCTTACAATAAATTTTATTAAAATGAAATATTTTTAAATATCACGGTGGTTGATAATCTCTCTTCCTCGTTTATCATTCATTATAGTATCGACAACATTTCCGATTCTGAATGTCGACCACATATGAGCCGCACCATCGTCACTAAATTCCTTCTTGGCTTCACGGATACGTTTAGTTATATCCTCATTTGTTAAAGCCAGATCTTGCATCGAAAAACTAAATTTATATTTCGGTAGTCTGTCAAGATCAAATCTAGCTCCTGCTGAGACGGCGGAAGGTTCAATTGCGGATAATTCCTCCATTATTATAATTAAGACAAATTTATATTTAAACTGAATTTTAGTATATATATAATGATTCAAACAAAGAATCGATGTATTGGCTTATGATCTAATATACTTCTCCTTGTAACAAAGCATGCGTAAATGAATTCTGCGGCTACCATATGCAAAGCGTTAGACATAGAAGTCTAGGACCAAAACCGTGTGTGCAATGTGGTGTTGGAGTCAGAGGAAAAACTCAGTTGTGTCTAAAATGCGGTGGTAAAAAATATAGAGAACTAAAACGATATTACGATTAAAAAAATGTCGAATCTCCTATAAAAACCGCAGAAGATTATCTCGCTAGATTTTCAAAATAATGATTTAGACAAATAATATTATTATATAAATGGAGCAAAATGAGTTTGTAGCGCATCCAATTATTAAAAATTATGAAGCATCTCGTTATGGTGTGATCAGAAACTGCCGATTGAAAAAACCAGTCGGTAGTGTTGATAAATTTGGTTATTTTGTATTTAATACCAGTGGAAATAAAAATTATTTCTCACATAGATTCATCTATTAATGTTTTCATGGGGTCATTAAAGATGGACTTGTAATTGATCATATTGATGGAAATCCAAAAAATAATCATTTATGTAACCTGCAGAGTCAGAATTCTGCACGTGGAAATACAGGAAAGTGTAAAATATTTGGAAAGAGAGCTATTAAAGCCGTAAATACAGAAACAGGCAAAGAAATAACTTTTCCATCAATAAATGCAGCTGCCAAATATTTTGGCATACATCCACAATCAGTACAACTTGTCGCAAATAAAACATACAAGTCTGCATTTTCAATAAAATATGATCAGCGGATAATATTCGAATATGTCAGATACCTCTGTCCTCTTAACTTAAAATAAAAAAACAGAATAAATAAATATTTTTTTTACTGTATAGTTCGACTCTGTCAATTTTGCCAAGGGTTTTATTTAGCAATCACCACAGTCAAAGGTCCATCTTCACTCTCAGTGTCACTTTTGACAGAATCAAATGACATAATCTTTCTCAACTGCATTACACGGTTATTCACAATCGTTTTTCTTTCGTACCCGTCAGACAATTCGGATCTAATCTTTTCGATTGAACGTGCAAGAGGTGCAAATAGCTTTACTTGTGTGTCATTTACCATTGCCAAGGATTCTAACATAGATTGATAAATTAATTTCATGAATCTATAATCAGATGGTAATGTATATTTATTATCGAATTTTCGTTGTTGTAATGATTCAAAATCACATACAATTTTCTGAGGATGAAGATTATCAGATATCTTTATTCCGTCACGTTGTAATTTTGTAATAGCAGAAATAGTATCATTAATATTTTCGTAGTTCATTATATATATATATATTTAAATTAAATCCGTATAATAAAAATATCAAAAATAACCAGTAGCATCGTGGTTCCTTTGAGGGGTCCTTTGCATGATGATGTCTTATTGGCACCCCACAAAGTTTTCTTTTTGGCAACATTCTTTCTGAATGTTTCTTTATGGGGTACTCTTCAATGAGGTAGAGAGCTCACGCATGCTACATGCTATTTTAGGGGGCTTGATAGACACATCCCCCAGCGAATCACTAAACGAAACGAAACTTTAGAGATTCAGAGTACTGTCTAGGCATTGCGGCTTCATATAACCCACCCACCCACCCCACCACCACCAAATTAAACCCCGGGGTAAGTGCAAAACGCACTCACCACGTTGTTCAACGTGATGAGGGAGATTACATGAAACCTTGGGGCGGTGCCCCCCCATCTTTTATAAAAATTGGTAATACAGAACCATACCCACCGACATATACCAGTGATGGGAACCGAACTCAGGGCGGCAGGATGAGAATCCAACATTCTAACACTGAACTATGAAATTCAGTTGTAAATATACGTTCAAGAAATTATCATATAGTTACCTAATACTGAATAAGCAGGCAAATTAGTATACTGAATAAAAATCACAATTATTGTAAAACTGTAGCGTAGATTTACTTTATTTCCAAACACACTTCATAAAATAATCGAACATTACATTCTGCATAAGCTAGGTTAAAATACATGTATACAGCTGTGTTTATAAGAGCTAAAAATAACTCTGATTTGTAATATTTACGCACTTGTATAAACCGACGTGATTTAAAGTCATCAGAGTCAAAAGGTGCATAAATATCCTTTTCTATTACAAATTACTACTCCAGTGACAGCTAATTGCTTACAGAGAACAAATAAATCGTTAAAATAATTAACCGTTTTGATGAAAGAAAACAAAATATCTCCGTGGGCTTATGAATTGACGCAGCGACGGGGGAGATAACTGCTTAATTTACTCTACAGAGAGGACAAAGTCATCTCGCTTTATATGCAATTGCTTCAGTCACCATATTATTGTAAAAATTGATTATTTATTCAGATTTTAATGATTCTGAGTACTGTTCAACCCATTAAATTGAAGAAATCTAGCAACATTTAATAATTTGATGGGGTATTTGCATGACTAAATGAAAAATCTAGCAAAATTTAATAATTTGATGGGGTAACCTCTACGATAACGCTCTGTGAGCGTACATACAGATTAATAAGAAATTCCTCATTTCTTAAATCCAGAATGTGTCCAGCCTGGTCAGTAAGTTTGAAATGTATCCTCGATAATAGCGGATTATGTACACGTAGATAAACGGGGTTAATGGGCTCAGATACAATTAACGACCCAGGAGGAACTTGAGGACTGAATGAATATAATATATATCCTTGCTGGGCCTGGCTAGACTTTGAAAGATCTACTTGATAGCTGCCATCAATTACGTCACATACTAGAATGACTGCGATCGTCGATGTTATATTAACAATGCCAGGAGAAATATGACGTTGGTTCGTGAACAGTAATGGCAATCTTCGATTCTTTTCCTGTAATAGATTTAATCCTGCGCTGAAATTCATCATTGATTTCTTCTATTTGATAACTGCCCGTTGGAATACTGACTACTTGCCAATCTTGAGTTTCATCAGGTTTATTTTTATTAGCAAGTACTAATGAATTATTCGGTTGTAGTCCACCAAATAATTTTGACCTGATATTTGGCCAACTATAATAAGCTTGTAATTGCGCTAATGCTATTTCTTTTGCTGGAATTGCAGTTGGAAAATTAATGCTGAATTCAAAATTGGTCGAACTTAATGATATCATAATAGTTTTGACGGCGCTGTATTAGTGACGATCTGTTGTAATAATTCTCTTGACTCAGTCAAGGACGTTGACATTATTATTATTGTTAATATTATTTTAAATCAGAAATTCAATCTTCCACTTTTTCACCTTGGCTATTGTTAAGGAATACTTCATCGTAGGTTTTTATTATCGTTGCGAACTCCTCATCAGATATTTTACCAACGCTGAGGTACGACGAGAGATATGACGATAGTTTAGGATAAGCTGTTGTTACTGTGTGTAATTTCATTATACACTCGTGTAATTTATCATTTGTAAATGCAGATATCTTCTTAGCGATAATACTGAGAATGCCTACGATAGTCGTTGAAGTTGAAACGACAATTGTTACAACTGCAGGCGCTGTCATTGTTATTGTTGATAATAATAATCCAGTTCCAGCAATAACAGCAGAAACTGAGTAAACAATTATATCAATAACAACCATACGTCTGCGATATTTTTTTACTTTTACTGTATAATCGTCAATGATATTTTTTAGTTCAATCTGACACTTACATATTTGATTGTATCTGTGACGTTGAACGTCGATTGAAGTTTGATTCATTATACTTAATGACGTTGTCATTTAATTAAGTAATTAATTGAGGGGTTTCAGCTACGAATTTCAGACACCACCAGTAAGACACCGGGGTTAATTTTTTGTCAGATGGTTCCAGTATAAATTCTTCTGCGACATCTTTATTTAATATAATAGATACAGTTCCAGAAATAAAACAAAAACAAAAAACATCGATTGAATGACGCCATGGAAATGTGGTGAATACCCTAAATTTTTCTTTACTGAATACAGACAGCCTGTACACACCAGTTACTTCTGCGGTATGTTTGATAGTGTTATTTTGTGGTGTCCATGTTGATGATCCTGATGCTATTATGTACACTATATTGTTAATCTGTCCGTGTGGAATTTTAACAAGATTAGTTTTTTGAACAATATTAGGAATTCCACTGACAATATCATTAAGTTTCGTGTTAACGTCGACGAGTTTAATATCAACAGTTGGTGGACTTCCGAAAAATTCATTAATGGTTCTGTTTATGTTTCTGCGAAAATTCATAAACAGTTGTACGTGATTAAAAAATTCAGTTCTAAATGTGGTCATTCCATCGTTGATTGTAGCTAACGAAGTTGTTACTGGAATTTCCTTATCGTCTACATATTTCTTCGTTGCAGCGTCGAGATTATCCGTCGGTTCTCCTATGTTAATAATTTTATTGTTATTTATGTTGATGATGCCATTCATTACATCATCGGATTTTAATATTCGTTCACTTATACTATCTCGGATTGATGACGGACTAACAACACTAGGAACAAGTTTGCCCTCTTTGTCATATACAACAACGAGACCTTCTCGCGATGATCGATTACGAAGAATAATATCGTTGATTGAAATATTACTCGTCTTCAATTTTCCTTCACGGTTTTGAAATACAACAAGTTCATTTGGATCAACATTAGCAAGATTGAGCATGTCAGATAATTCGTCGTTGATCTGTTTTGTTACTTGTTTGAGTAAGTCTTCGGGCAGTGCTTGCTTTGTTTTAGTTTTGGTCGTTGATCTTCCGTAAATATCTACCATTATACTTATCGATATCTGTTTAAATGTGTCACCGTAATATAATCATGTACATCTTTATATGGTGGTTTTGTTGATCTTGATACTGCATCAAGTACAGCGAGTACTTCACGACCATATATTGGTGGATCCGTTAATGTTTGTGTTGGTAGCGTTGAATACCAGATTGGAATATTCTGCATGTTACTAACATATTTTAAAAATTCTTTTGGTGGTGCCAGTCCGTACGAATCAAAAGAAATAATTCCACGTGGATCAATTGCATATGCAACCCAATGAGTGCCTGGACCAGAGTTTGTATCGAGATTAATAATACCTGTTTCAATATTGTTTGGTTGTTTTGGTAATTGATCACGCATAAAAACCCCTCTGAAGTTTTTTATTCTTAATTTTTCAGCAGCATCAAGTAAATCAAAATTAGACATAGGCAGAGTTGAAGATATGTCCTTGGTAGTCTTAATCCTCTTCCCGATCTTAAATAAGTTCCTGGTAGTCTTAGACCGCGACCGTATACTGGGCCTGATAATCTTAGACGGCCCGGCTGTGGCACATTTGGTGCTCTTAGACGTCTTCCGTGTTGTTTTGCCCGTGATCTTTATTTTAAGTTTTCTGCGTGTATAATTCCTTGACCCGTTGCTTCCTTTAATGCCATTCCAGCAGCGGTTTCAACAGCGCCTAATGCAGCTGATTTTGGCAACAGCTGGGGCTGCAGCGGCAATTAATGCTGGTATAGCCGCAAGCAGTGGAAATATACCACCAGATTTAACAATATCTTTGATGGCGCCCGCAGAAAGATTAAGTTTTATACATTTATTTGATTTTTTGGCTTCATTGAAGTTTCTAAATTGACGCTTGGTCAACGATAATTTATTTGCACCGCTCATTTGGTCTTTTTTAGCGATATTTTTATTCCACAGTTATCTTTTGATGCTGATTGTAGCCTTTTAATCTGACCAGGAGTCAGACTGACATTAACGTGATTATATGACATTATAATATTATGAGCGATCTAATTACATGTTTTCTACTGGAGCATCAATTACTCGCATTCGTCCACCAACACCTTCAAGTAACATTGATTTATCACTGAGTATAACGGCTATTGCTCTGTAATTAGCAATAGCTCCTATTGTCACACGAGCTCGAAAATGTGTATCTACAACAGATTGTCTGGTTAAATCTAAATGTTCCAGTGAAAGTAATAAATCGGATACAGTCTTGTAAAATCTGACTGTGATATTTGTAAACCAGTATCAACATTTTGATCACGTCCCATGAACGTCATCAGACGATGATATGCACGTGCTACATGATTTTGCTCGAAATTCAATAAAATATCCTCGGATGGTTCTTGATGTCCATTTATTCTCAACGAAACCTTGGAAACACCAAGATTGTCAAATATCATAATACTACGCGTTTGATCATTTACCCGTGCAGCATCTTGAAATGCAATAAATATATGTCGCGATGCAGAAACACCCTGCTGAGAAGCTATTTGCCATGTAAATAAACCATTAATGTTACTCTGGATAGAATCTGTGGTCATTGTTAACCATGATAACGTCGATTTACCGCCGCTGCCCATGAAAGTAAGTAACCGATCTTCTTCAGATATTGATGGAGTCATTACTGGCATCCACAATGAAAGTTTTGTCAGAATTACTTTACCAGCATCACCAGTAGGTCGTCATATTGCATCATTGTCGATTGCTTTTCGTACGAGTACGACTGTATGCTTGGCTCCAAAAATAATAATAAATATGTCAGTGGAATTGCACAAGAAAACGCTCTTCTATTTCCTTGTAACATTGATCGACGTGCTGCAAATCCTAAGTTAAATTCTGGATTAGCACCATGAACCAACGGAGCAGTATCAGCGTCGGTGTTGTTTGCATGGTTTCTTGGTCGTCTTATATCATATTGTCTGTTATCAGGGTGGTCAGAAGTATCCTTTACAAACATCATTGATGGACCAGCTGATATTGAATAATCATCGCTGTATCTTGCAAGGCCAAGTATCGTCGTTGCAACGTCGACGTCTTTTTGAATTGATTCAATATTTTTTCCGTCAGTCATGTACGTAGCGCTATCAAACAACGCCATGATGTCATTATCAACAAAACCAACTCTAACATCAGCGTTGTATTCAGTAATATCTGTTTTTATAATCTCACCTTCTACTTCAATAAATGCTTCAGCGGGTAAGAAATATCTGCTTGTATCTTGAACTTGAAGTTCAATTCGTCCACGCTGATCTGGAATTCGTGCGTCAGAAGAGAAATATTGATAATCACGCACAGACTCATCTTTAAGAACTGGTGCGTCCATATCAAATGCGGGATCAGATACACATTTGAACATCTTTATTATATTTATTATCGTCTAAGACGAAGACCACTTCCAGCTATCAGACTAGCGGTTATATTTTTTTTCTTTTTCTGATAGTGGTACACTAGCCAACTCTGCTAGTTTTTGATTTGCAGCTTGATTTATTACTTTACTAACATTTACGGGCATCACTTCAGTGCTGGGTAATTTTGCTGGCTGAGGTTTTCGTCGTATTAATCGTGCTAGTCTATCCTTGATTGCTGAGAATGCTTTACTAGCAACATTACCAACAGCACCAATACCTTTTTCACGAATAATATCAATAGCTTTCATTCCCAGTTGCTTTGCAATCGGTATTGCTTTTGGGGCTATCCTTCTAAATAGACCTTGAACAACATCACCTAATCCATCTCCGTAGGTTGTTTTGTATACTGGTAATCGTGAATTTATTACCCTGACCATGGTCGGTCCACGTTGAGTATTATGTATGATCATCTTATTATAGTCATTGTATTTAATTATATACTTAATCACTGTGGTAGTCATCGGCGATTTCATTAATGAGAGACCGATACACATTAATATCCATGATACCACCTGTAAAAAATCGTTTACAAATATCAGCTGCTTCATTAATTATTTCTGGGGAATTATTACCAGCTCGTTTTCCTCCAATTAGAATCTCCAGTCGATTAACATCGGAGATAACGCTGTTTGGACAAGTAATAAGACCGCTTCCTTGAGTAGTAAAACCGCTTCCGGTAGGAGGAGGTTTTGGTTCGTCGTCAAATATTCCTAAGTCTTCTAAATCGTTTCGTGTTTCCTCTTCTCTTCTTTTCCTTTCTTCTTCCTCCTCCCGCATTTTCTTCTTTAAATTTTCTTGATATTTTTCACGTTCTTCTCTTATATATTGTTCCATAAATTCGCTCGGATATATTGTTCCTGGTCGTGATGATTGAAATCGAAGTTTTCTTTTCGTACTGGGAGGAAGATCTTGAAGTCTTTCTTCTTCTAATTCTGGTATTAAAGAAGTCATCTGTTCTGTTATTTCTCTATACGGTAGTAACTCTTCCTTTACCTTTTTCTCTTTACTCTGTTTATCTTTCTTTTCTATTTCCTTTTCTTGTTTTTTACGTGCTCTCTCTTCCCTTTTTATTTGCTTTTCTAATTCTATTGCTCGTTTTGCCTGTGCTCTTTCTTCTTGTGTTATTTGTCTCTGTTGTAGTTGTTGTTGCTTCACACCCTTCTCTTTGTAATTCTAAGTTTCTAGCGTATTTATTTATATTTAGTTTATACTCAGTATAATCTGGATCATTATCTCTAACTTGATCAACTCCTCTGTTTATGCGATATATCCATTTATACCAGCCTTCACGATCTACAGGTTTTTTGACGTGTTCAGAACTCAAAAAAGATTTTCTATTTTTGAAGGTATCAACAGCAAAAGTACGTAAATTCTCCTTGTCAATTTCCTTAATATGTTTTAAAGCTTGTTCAGTGAATCTATCAGTCAGATCGTTGTATAATTTTTCATTAAAAGGAAACTCAGCAAGCTTCGTTTAGTTTTAAGGAAATATTTATACATCTCGTGGTATATCATTGATACAGCGTACATACTATACATATATTCTCTCTCTCTCTCTCTCTCTCTCTCTCTCTCTCTCTCTCTCTCTCTCTC
>JAECUM010052357.1:0-13344 GCA_016617855.1 Megalonaias nervosa
TCCACTCTAAACGTTAATTGATGCAATCGAGGTGTATCCATTCATCCCAGACTCAAGCCACACGTATCCACTTTCAATATTCAGTCACTGACTCAATCCACACTTATCCACTTTCAACATTCAGTCACTGACTCAATCCACACTTATCCACACTAAACCTTGAGTCCCTGGCGCAATTACGTTTAAAACATCAGACTCAGACCCTCATTCAATCCTCATTCAATCCACGTAAATCAATTCTAAAACGTCAGTCCCTGACTCTTACTTCATGTATCCACTCTAAAATGTCAGTCCCTGACTCATACTTCATATATCCACTCTAAAACTCCAGTCCCTTACGCAATTCATAGTCTCAACTTTAAAACTTCAGTCCCTTACTCAGTCCACGTGCATATCCACTCCAGAACTTTAGTCGCTTGTGCAATAGACGTTTATCTACTTTTAAGCTTCAATCCACCTTTACCCACCTCACATTCCATTCTTAGAACTGGATCATCCCAGATTTCCAGTTCACTTAACTCATATCTCCTGTGAAATAATACAAAAGGCTAACTGTTTGGTCGAGCCGACTTCTACTTAGAAAATAAAAATGTATGCATTAAATCTGGAAAAAACTCTTAAGATTGTCCTTAATCTTGGGTGTTGACGGACGTACGGACAGGCACACAGTGATCACTATGTCGAGTTTGCTCCAATAAAACCACAACCAAGTAGTTTAATTTCATCTTCTTTGTGTTGGCGTAGTGATGACTATGCAAACGGGACAATGTATGTATGTATGTATGTATGTATGTATGTATGTATGTTATTCAACATCTCAGTTCCCCACACTTTCTAGTGCATATTCCAACCCAAAACCGAATCTCGTACTAATTCACACCTAAGAGACTAACACAGGTGTCATAATGCAAAATCCACAAAATACATGACGTATTTTCTTGCTATAATTGCATGTATAAAGTTTCGTTATAAAATATTTGAAATGTCATTTTAATTATAATTTTTATTTTATATCTGACAGTTGACACACCCTTCCCCTTCATGGGATCCCACAGGTGGAAGCGAGCGAAGACACCGATCTCGCAGATGGTTACCACAAGAGCAACATTACCTCAAAGTTTTGTGAAATTCCATTTGGCGGTTTAGGAGGAGTTTTCTGATAACGTAGGGAAAGAAGGTGTGTATCACAATATCCCGTAAGCCGTTTAAAACAAAAAGGTTTGGGGACAATACCCTGTATAACTCTGTATGGGTTTTATATACAATAAATATATCTATCTTATCTAATCATTCAACCTGGATCTTAGACAACTGAACAATTAGTACAAAAGAAAAATGGATCTGCAGTTAGATTTTGTGATTTATTTCAACCAAGTAAGGGCCTTCAAACTCTGAAAGAATCAATGATATATTCGATTGTTTTCAACTGGAAGGTAAGTATGTATGTATGTATGTATGTATGTATGTATGTATATATGTATGTATGTATGTATGTACGTGTGTGTGTTTGTATGTATGTATGTGTGTATGTATGTATCTATGTATGTATGTATGTATGTATGTTGGTAGGTAGGTAGGCAGGTATGTGCGTACGCCGTTCGTGCGTGTGATTGGATAGATAAATTATTGATGAATGAATGGAACTATGTATGTATGTCTATAGGTAGGTGAGAGAGAGAGAGAGAGAGAGAGAGAGAGAGAGAGAGAGAGAGAGAGAGATTATTATTCAAGTTACTTGTGTATTACACAGCATAAAGTACATCATACCAGTTTTCCCCAATGATTTTACTTGTTACTTTTCTGCGGGTAGGAGGCGGCAATAAAGATAAATTCGTTGTTTGGTGCACGTGGTGTATAAGAGTGGCGGAGTCGGGCGCTATAAACAGGACGGCTGAGTGACAAGGGTAACTGAAATTAGCTGATCTGTTTGCCAGTCGATCAGTTAAAACATACTGCCTGGATATAGGTTCGCTCTTTGGAGGTAAGTTAATTTTCGTTAATGTTGTCGCATTTTTCGTATATCTCACTTTCGTTCGCTTTGATAGCATGTACTTGGTAGACTGGAAATAATACTATTAAAATATTGACTCAACTACTAATTCTTAATAATGTGGTACTAATCGTCACAAAATTTTAAGCAAACTGACCGAAAATTCCATTCTTCTGAATATATCTATGCATCTATCTTTTTATCTGTCTGACGATCTATTTATCTATATATCTGTTTGTTTATCTATCTGTCTGTCCGTCTATCTATTTAGACAGAATGTCAGAGAGACAGAGATATGTATGGAAATTTAGTCAGATTGATCACAATGTAAATGACCAAATGCATCATTCCGATAGATTGATTGAACTGATATACCTTACGATGTATTGATTGATCAGATATGCTGGCAATTCTACAAGAAAATGATGAACATATATTTTATTTATTCTCGTACCTTTGTCGATTTTAATCTGCGTTCATTGTTTATCTTCATTGATATTTATGACTTAAATGGATAGGTAAAATGGGCACATTGACTCGGCCTGGTAGCGTTTAATTTACTTGCTATAAAGAACACAGCAGGTTCGATATGTACAAATCAATCAATAATGTATTTGTATGCAATTTTTTAAGCATCTGGGCAATTAGTGTGGATAAGACAAAAATTAATACCTTAACTCTTTCAAAGCTAGTGCATGCCAGAAACAGAGGACACAAAACTGTGTGTCTGTGTGTCTGTATCTGTGTGTGTGTGTGTGTGTGTGTGTGTGAGAGAGAGAGAGAGAGAGAGAGAGAGAGAGAGAGAGAGAGAGAGAGATGGGATGTGACAATACACACGCGATTTACAAGGACCTAAAGAAAGGAACATTTTACTAATGTGTTATCTAGATAAATATATGAAAGGTGATAATAACGAATTTAAATCGGATCCTCTGATCGAATTAAATTAACCAATCAGCTGTGCAACAGTAATGACTACATGCAATTAAGCACTATATATATATATATATATATATATATATATATATATATATATATATATATATATATATATATATATATATATATATAAGCGGTCAATGTTGTATGAATTGAAATGGTGTTCGGTTATGTTTTCAATAAAAGTTACGCCCGTTCAATGTATTGTACTTGTCAAGATAAATTAAAGGTAACTTATAATTTCCTTTAGCACCCATCTTCATACGCCTGATTCAGTGTTTACATATTCGACATTTTTAATAAATAACCTGGATTTAGTTGCCCACATAAATATCTTTTCATATTGTTAAAGAACAAAAATATGCTAATATATCGCATGGGCTTTCTTCGCGTCTTATGGGCTTCACAATTTATGAACATGTTAATATATGTCAGGAAAACTTGTGCAATTTTTATGCTTTTATGATCAGTTCACTATGGTTCAATACTGTTTGTTTGCGGCATTAAGGGAACATCCTACGTTTGATCTGACGTAAAACGGAATGGCGCATCGTTATTTTATCCACGTCTTATAGGGGCCGAGTAGTCTAAAGTGCTCGCCTTTACCGATCACTGCCATCTCAGATCTGTCTGCCTGGGTTTGAGTCTCGGGCTCGGCCAATGTCGGTATGTGGGGAAGCTTGCCGGTAGCTTTCCGTGGGGAGATGGTTGTTACCGGGTTCTTCCTCCACCAGGCCGCCATGTATAGCCTATCATGTGCTGCAAAATGGCGTTAAACCCACAACACCAACAGCATATTTACGGCTTAACAAATTTATGTAATCAATCGATACGTCTTCCTCCTTTTCCTTTAGGTGTAGAAAGGAGTTTCTCATATAATTCGCCCCCACTAAGAGCTATATTGGGAGTGTGTGTGTGTGTGTGTGATTTGGATTTTTAACGTAGCTTTAACAATTTTTCAGTCATATCTCTACGCTGTCAAGCGGTAGTCACATTATCCTGGCACCCAGGACGACCTTTCCCACTAGCCTCTTTATGCTGAGCGCCTAACGAGGCAGCTGTAAGTACCAGTTTTATAAGTCTTTGGTATGACTCGGCTGGGGTTCGAACCCGCGACCTCCCGCATCCGAGGCGGACGCTCGAAACACTAGGCCACCAAAGCGATCATCTTTTGGGAGCTACTCTTGTCAACATGGCACAACATGGAGAGGTTTTTCTAGACTTAACGGAAATAGCCGACCGATGTTCTGATTCATATCTAATATTATTATAACTGAATGCCCAATAGTTGTTGTTGTTTTGGGTTTAACGCCATTTTTCAGCTCATGATCGACTATGCATGGTGGCCATTATAACTAGTGGAGGAAGAACCCGGAAAAACTCCGAAGAATGCGATGGGATTTAAATAATTATCTGTACTGGTATTTGGGTTGTGTTTTGCTGTACTTGGCATGAAACACCGATCTACAGCTTAGAAAAGGATAATAATAAATCACGCGAATGTGAAGAATGAAAAACATGCCAGTGTGAGTCTTGTGAATATGTGGCCATTGGTTGATTAGAGACAAATTATTTGTGGTAGTAGCGCCCTTAAGAACAAAGACTATGGCCTTGGTTATTGCCTTGAGGTCCTTGGAAATAGCAAAAACATCGACTTGTGTAAAATATATGCCTACTGAGCTGATCCAAATGATACTTACATTATCACATCATTGATAAGACGTAACATTTTACCTGGCGCTATGGACTCTGGGAGAGATTTGATGTAAAATGACGTAGTTGCAACATCTGTGTCTTTATAAATAATCAGAAGAAAAATTTATATGCAATTTTACTAATTAACAATATCATTCCTGTGAAGGAAGGGAGAAAGTCTACAAAGACTATGCAAAACCTTTGGAAATTTTGAGCTACTCACGACCTGCCACAAGTTGGCCAAGCAGTATGTCGTCTCAGCAATGACCCTTACTTTCTGATAGGTATTCGACTAAGAGTGGCGCAAGAATACGCCTATCGTCTTTAACATTTTGAAGTGATTTTAGATCGCTTGTACCCTTAGCTATGTAAAAATATCTAATTGTACAAAACATTAAATACTTCAACATTTCACAAGCAAGAAACAATCTTAATATCAAATGACTTTCATGGCATAATGATAATTGCCGAGTTTATAGATATGTAGTGAATAGTTTTATCGCTATAAATGACAGAATAATTGTGCTATATAGTTTCCTTTCGGTCCTAATATGATACAGACGTTTGAACAGCGCGGTGGTTTGCGATTACGCACACAATATAGGCATTAATAGCATCGTGCCTCGCAAAGATAAATTGTCCGCGTTGCGAATGTTACTGCCCTTGTGTGTCCGCGTTGCGAATGTTACTGCCCCTGTGTGTCCGCGTAGCGAATGTTGCTGCCTTTGGGTGCTCACGTGGTACATATTAGTGCCCTTGTGTGATTGCGTAAGGAATCTTACTGTTCTATGTGTCCATGTAGTGGATAGTATTGCCCTTGTGAGTCCGAGTGGCGAACGTTACTGCCTTTGCGTGTCCGCGTAACGAACGTTAGTGCCCTTGTATGTCCGCGTAACGAATGTTACAGCCCTTGTGTGTCCGCGTAACGAATGTTACAGCCCTTGTGAGTCCGCGTAACGAAAGGTACTGCCTTTGTGTGTACGCGTAATGAATGTTAGTGCTCTTGTGTGTTCGCGGAGGGAATCTTGCTGTCTTTCTGTTTCCGAATAGCGAATGGTACTGTTCGTCTGCGTTTCGGTTTTTCTTTTTCAATAAACATATGCGCTCTTTAAAAAAAAATATTGAATTGTTATATAACAATACGTTGTGTTTATATTCGCGTAATTCTTTATTGCTTTGTCGGCAACACAACAGTTCTCCTTGCCAGTCACTTGTGATACTGTAGCGTTTTGTGCTAATCATAGAAATTGTTAAGACGATCCCCTTCTCCACAGTAACATTGAGAGAAGACAAACATTGATGCATCCAGAACGACCTACCAAAATTTCATTGAACGTGTCTGAGGATACCATCAAATATTCCAGATGGGAGAAAGAGAAGTTATAAATCACTGATATGGAACGACTTTGATGTGTTTGCATTTTGGTAAACATTATAATTCCTTTTGTATCTGTGTCCACTAACCGTTCGCAGTTTATATATATATATATATATATATATATATATATATATAGAGAGAGAGAGAGAGAGAGAGAGAGAGAGAGAGAGACAGAGAGAGAGCGAGACAGAGAGAGAGAGAGAGACAGACAGACAGACAGAGACGGGGGAGATTGCGATTAAATTGTGTACATTTAGAAAATGGGGATTATTAATGCTTTTTCGTTATATTTATACGTCGCAAATGATTAATCAGTGGAAATTCATCCTTGATTTATAGACCTAGAATCAACAGCACACAGTTTCAAGAATGTTTATATGTGCGTATTATTGCGCCATGGGCGGATCACAATTTGAAATACCAGTATTAATGGCACGCAAACACAGGATATCACATCGACAAAAATCCTCCTGGAAAAGAATTTTATTAGTTTAAAAAATTGCACAAGCGTTGTTAATTTCACAATTCATGGAAAAATCTGAAGCTGTTGTCGAACTACAAGAATGAATCAATCTAACAGGAGGTCTATATTTTATTTTTTTATAAAGCAGATCAAATTTTCTGTTACAGCTGGAAGATATACGAGACTGCAAGAGCATTCATATGGATAATCTAAGTTTACGATATTGAAGAGCATTAATCACGCGGTTCACGGCCAATCCACTGTAATGATTTGTCACAATAGGATAGTCCCCGGGTATTTCTGCGAGATGAAATATATGCCTCGGATGTATGTCGGAGCAGTAATTTACAGAAAAATCATACGTTTTGTTCTCCGGAAATGGCTTCACAAAAAGATACCGTGTGTGTGTCATTTGGATTTTTAACTCAGCTTTGACAATTTTTCAGTCATATCGCTACGGTGTCTGCAGTATGGCAGTTCATAGTGATGAACAGGCACTGGGGCATCTTGTCGCAAACATTTTGCATCATTCCCCCCCCCAGTCACATTATCCTGCTAGTGCCATTTTTAATAGTCTTTGGCATGACTAGGCTGGGGTTCGAACCCGCGACCCCGGATCGGACGCGGATGCTCTAACCACTTAGACCACCAGAGCGGTCGATCCATTCGTACCACTTCGGCTATTTATACAATTGGATTAACCTTATGATTGATCGGGAAGTTGCGAATGAAAACAATAGTTCGATGCATTCGCAACACATTGGTCGATCCTTCTTTCGTAAATATCGAGTTGGTCCGAATGGCAACTATCAATATACATTCTAGATATGATCCGTACAATTCACCTCAAAACTGCGAATGCACTTCGATCCTTTGTACACTCGTCTATATGCATCCTCCACAAAAAGTGACAAATGCGTGCACACACACACACACACACACACACACACACACACAATCTGTAGAAAAAGTAAATCAACCTTTGTGTTAGCAATGACTACATCACAATGCTTTACAGAGTGGGAGAAAGGTTTAAATTGGCCTCGAATCATGTAAGTGTTGTCTTAGCGTATTCTATTAACTTGTAATCCACTCTGTAAGTTGACGCCGCGGTCTAAACCAGATTACCCGGCATTTGCAAACAAAGCGTGAACAGGTATTGTTATCTTTGCCTTTGTTCCACATATTTATGTCGGCTATACGTATTTTTTTTTTTTTTTGGTCGTCGTCTAGCCGTTTGTTTTATTATTTAAGATAGTACGTGCGAGTTTGAAAAGGACTTTAAATTATACCTCTCCTTTCTCTTTACATTCTCATTGTTGCGAGAATGTGTATAAACAGTTTATAGAGAAACCTCAACTATTAACAGGTGGCCCCATCTAAAGGGTTTTAAACTCTTTAAGCAGTGATTCGTGTCTTGTTTAAGATGGTCGTTTCGTTTTACACAAATACTCTTTGTTAACAAGTTATTTTGAAGACTCGTTAGATCAGGGTCCATAGCAGCCATGACATAAGGACGTAGCACACCAGGTACAGAAAAGGTATGAGACTCGTTTCTCATTCGTAGGAATTACGCGTAAATGTCAGGCATGTCGAGGACTTAACAATTCATTCAAATGTTTGTTGAACTAGTTTATCTGTAACATGATTAAGACCAACAACGATACCCAAAGTTTGTAACGAGAAGAAATAAATTCGATTTAATTAAAGATAATTTTGCATCTTAACGTCTTTAATTTGATCAACTGAAACGAAAAATGTTATGAAGATACTTGTTTTATAGAAAAAGCACAAAACAATAAACATTAACGTGAAAATGAATTTGAATAACGTCGATGTTTTATCAAAAGTCAATGGGCAGGAAAGCACGGCAAAATGGTATTTTATTATATCCAAATTATGCATTAGTAGCTTTTGTTTGATATATAGTACAAATTAGAATCATGTCAAAAAATAAAATAATATGATGTGCTTATGCGATGACATTCTTTTTTTAATCCATTTAAAATAGGGTCTTCTTTGAATCCATTTAAACTCCGTCAAAAGAGGACCTTCTTTGAATTGATTTAGACTCCCTTAAAGAGCAGGGGTTGTATCAGTCTGATGCAGCTTCAATTCCTGTAAATTCTTTTTTGCAAAGATATGATGTATTATAGTTGTCGTGCAGAATTAGTTTGAACTTTGAAATCTGATGACAAATTGTCCATTTTTTAAGACCATTTTATTTTAGGAGATCAAACCAATTAGGCCCGACGTCTAAAATTTTCAAACAATACTTCCATTAGATGTAGTTATGCCAACATTCGTAAATTCAACGCTTTCTTTCGAGTTTATTGTTGTCTCTTTTGTAATTGCATTCCACAAGGACTCACTGATAGTTTTTTGTTTTTTTTTCTTGCATTAATCTTGATGAATCCATGACAAACTCGATTCCTTGTTGGATCAAGTGCACTTGAAAGCACTACCATTCGCCATAATCTCTCTCTCTCTCTCTCTCTCTCTCTCTCTCTCTCTCTCTCTCTCATATTGGGATGAAATAATTCCTCTAGTTATACAATAATCACATATATATAAAGTAATGCACACAAATTGAATAACTCCATTTCGAAAATGTAACAAACTAAAGCTGTTTCCAAATGGCCAACGCAAATGATCTCTGCATAAAAACAATGAATTCCAACGGACTGAAACATAATTAAGCTATGTTCCTTTTCTTCGAGCTTCAGTAAATTTACGTCTTTGCGTCCTCCACGCGAACGAATAGTAAAATCAGTCTCGAAAGGTCAAGGTGCTCGTAACGTAAATTTGTCACCGGGAGTGGGGGTTAGAAATTGGTATAACCTGGTAGGAGTCACCCGGTCACTGACCTCCATTGGTCACGTGCTTCTCTTGTCTGCATCATACTTTTAATACATTTTGTTGACTGTAAGTAATAAGTGAAAGAACCCTCTGAAAAAATGACAACTAGTTACAAATCCAAACAAAATGTTTAAGACGAAATACTGAAATAGTACATGGCCGAAAGTCGGTCCACATGCTGTAGCCTGCTCAACCAGCATGGAAAATTATTTGAAATATGGTGGCAGTTTTAACAATACAAACGCCTTGAGCTTTTCGTGGTGATTTTAATGCATACCGTATGAAAGAAATTTTTCATGATGTCGTCTGAAAACAACTAAAGACAGTTATAACAAGAACTAAGTGGAATACATTTTTCGCTTCCGCTGCTGCCATCAAAAAGTCTAAAACAATAGCATAGCAAGGGACGAAATTGCATTTCCATTTTTTAAAGACTGCACATGCAAGTCCTACAAATTAAACGTCTAGTTTGATAATTGCTTCATTGTTTGAAAAACACAAGCAAATGAAATTAATTTTATGTTATTGAAAAAGAATGAATATAGGTCAATGCGACCTTCCTTTAGTAGTGACAGTTAATATTTCATTGCTAAATGTACCCAAAACGTCTCAGGACTATTCATGAGAAAGTTTCAGAGAACGTGACCAAAATGTCAAAGATACTGCATTTGACAACAATGTGGACATCAACAAAACGTGTATGTGTCTCTCGTAAATGTCTTTCGTGTAATATTACAGAAAATCGATGCACCTACAGAAAAAAAATATCATATCCAGACAAATATTGACCGGAAACAAGGTAAGATGTCAAATATTTTAGAAATTGTATAATCTGTTGTATTTTCTCTATCCTTAATGAGCGTTATCTAATTTGGCGGGAAATTTTATGTCCTTCATTTCATATATGTTTAAGCAGAAAATGTAGACACTGTAGTTTATGCTTGCATTGACCAATCTATCTTATCCTTTCTAGAATCATTTTACTTCGAACAGATTAGAAACCCTGCGTGGCCGAGTGGTCCAAAGTGCTCGTCTTTACAGATCACTTGCATCTCACCTTTGCCACGAGTTTTGACTCTGCCAAAGTGGTTTTGTGAGAAATCTTGCCGGAAGCTTCCCGTAGGCAGATAATTCTTCCCGCGGCTTTCCCAAGTTCTTCCTCCACCATATATACTGGCCACCATATACACCCCATCTTGCGCTGAAAAATGGCGTTATAAATCCACAAGCCCACAGTTGAACAAATTATCCGAAAATTATGACGGCCATGTTTTGTATCTGCAGTATTGGAACCTAACTCACACAAGGACACTAAATTTGCACTTTTTGTCTTATTTTTTTCCAATAAGGTTGCTGGAGAGCTATTAAAGAGATTTATTAGAGCAGAAATTGCCTGGCCTTGGTTTCGACAATCATTTAGACTCAATTTATTGTAAAGATATCAATAACTTTGAACTTGTTACCATATATTCTACCTCAACCCCCTTGTTCTTGAGAAATGTTAAATGTCCATGGATCTTTGAAACGACTGCGTGTATCACGCTTATGCTCCATTTTCCATGACCACGACGCGTCTTATTCTCAAACGAAACGCACAATTGATCAGAAAATATAACAAACCTCACTATGAGACGCGTTACGATTTAATTTAATTTTTTGAAACCTGCATTTTCATCATCTTCTATAACACAGTCATTATCCATACACGTACTCAAGTAATTGATATATGGTACTGATTTTTCCTCAGTAGCTAGATACAGCGAAGCTTGTTAAGGTATAGCGAAATCCATTATCTTAAACCTATCGTTTTCATTCAGAAAATACCTGACTACTTAAATCCATTATCTTCAAGCTGTACCTTCCTAAAATACCTGATTAATTATATCCATTATCTTCAAGATGTATCTTCCATCCAGAAAATACCTGATTGTTTGTTTTATTAAATTCATTGTTCGATAGTTCATAATGGATCTTATTCGGAAATTCGTAAAGCATCCTGGGTAAAATAATGTTTAAGACAAATTTACACTATTTTTGTTTACCTCGAGAAGATAGGCAGGTGTGACCGGCAATTGAAATTTCACAATTATTTAGAATTACCTGGGTGACAGAATGTCTTGGGCAATATATGCAGCCATTATGAAGAAATTGCAGATTAAATTAAACTTTATTCATTTTCAGAATTGTTTCGGTGACGTGTGGCAGCTCACTGTGCCACAAGAACTAACTCCGAGATCACATTCATCATTCTTCTATTTCAGTATTACTAGAGTGAAGTCGGCAGCTGTCTTTGCTACAATGAAAAAGTTCCATACCACATGCCGTCAGCTGTCTTTGGTACAATGAAAAAGTCCCATACCACATGCTGTCAGCTGTCTTTAGTACAATGAAAAAGTCCCATACCACATGCCGTCAGCTGTCTTTCGTACAATGAAAAAGTCCCATACCACATGCATCCTTCCTCTCTTCTTCTTCTTCTAATTTATTATGGTCTGGATGACATATAGCAACACTACATATCACACTCGTCCTTCTTCTTCAATTTTATGATGGAGTTCGTGATTTACGGCAGCCCTTTGTTACATGCCACATTTGTCCATCTTCTGTTTCGGGATGATTTAGGTGGAGTATGGCAGCCCTCAGTGGCACAAGTACAAAGTTCGTATCACATTCATCCTTTTTATTGATGGCTTTGGTGACGTACGGCTTCCTTTTGTGTGACGATTACAAATTCCATATGATTTTTGTTTTTCTTTTATTTACGTATGGACTGGGTGACGTAAATCAGTCCTTTGTGCACAAGTTTAAAGTCCATAACACAATTGTCCTACTACTTCAGGATGGTATAGGTTACATACTGCAGCCCTTTGTGGCACAAGGACAATGTACCAGATCACATTCGTCCTTCTTCTATTTCAGGATGGCCTGAGTGACGTACGGCAGCCCTTTGTGGCACAAGGATAAAGTACCATATCACATTCATGATTCTTCTTTTTCAGGATGGTCTGAGTGACGTACGGCAATCATTTGTGGCACAAGGACAAAGTACCAGAGCACATTCATGATTCTTCTATTTCAGGATCTCCTGAGTGACGTATGGCAGCCCTTTGTGGCACAGGGACAAAGTACCAGAGCTCATTCATGATTCTTCTATTTCAGGACGGCCTGAGTGACGTACGGTAGTCATTCGTGGCACAAGGACAAAGTACCAGATCACATTCGTCCTTCTTCTATTTCAGGATGGCCTGGGTGACTTACGGCAGCCCTTTGTGGCACAAGGACAAAGTACCAGATCACATTCATCCATTGCCAGATATACACCAGAGAAAGGAATATGAGTCAAAATTTGTCAATGATGCAATACGAACTCAGGTATATCATTATCCCCGTAAGAAGCCCGTTATTCCACCATACGATGCTGTTAAAGACAAATATGCGAGAGCCTACTTCCAGTCACCTTTAGTGAAGGCAATCCTGCATAGAACAGCCCTGATGCAAGTATGTGCACTTCTTTCTTGGGGTTTGTTTCTTTTTTAACTTATATTGCAAATAGTTGTATAAATGACGAAATATAGCGGCCACAATTTGTCCTTGGTAATATAAAGCTACCGGGCGATCCTGTGCTAGACAATTACACCAGTGACACCACTTGTATTTGGTTAAGGCTAATATGCAGAGAACAGCTCTGATTTAACGATTGAACGGCATAGAAATTTTTCTGCAAATATCGAGATCTTGCGGTCCAAATGTGTTACGTCGTTTATGCATTTCCCATTGTCCAATACCCATTGTCCAATATCTGTATGAGCAGTCGATACAAAGTGAAAGAAAAGATTGATTTTTCTTTTGCTATTTTGTCTTTAAAGAGTCCTGGTTTCATATCTAAAATTAAATTTTGAAAGGACAAATACTCTGACATATTTTACACAATGAAACTTTCGAACTGCATAAAAAGTGACCGCTCTCCATGAAATTACTAATTTATTTTCAACTTAGAGCAAGAATTTTTAAATATTTATA
>JAECUM010052358.1:0-11009 GCA_016617855.1 Megalonaias nervosa
ATATATATATAATGATTCAAACAAAGAATCGATGTAATTGGCTTATGATCGGATATACTTCTCCTTGTAACAAAGCATGTGTAAATGAATTCTGCGGCTACCATATGCAAAGCGCTATATATAGTGACCTAGGACCAACACCGTGTGTGCAATGTGGTGTTGGAGTCAGAGGAAAAACTCAGTTATGTGTAAAATGCGGTGGTGAAAAATACAGAGAACTAAAACGATATTATGATACAAAAATGTCGAATCTTCTATAAAAACCGCAGAAGATTATCTCGCTAGATTTTCAAAATAATGATTTAAACAAATAATATTATTATATAAATGGAGCAAAATGAGTTTGCAGCGCATCCAATTATTAAAAATTATGAAGCATCTTATTATGGTGTGATCAGAAACTGCCGATTGAAAAAACCAGTCGGTAGTGTTGATAAATTTGGTTATTTTGTATTTAATACCGGTGGAAATAACAATTATTTCTCACATAGATTCATCTATGAATGTTTTCATGGGGTCATTAAAGATGGACTTGTAATTGATTATATTGATGGAAATCCAAAAAATAATCATTTATGTAACCTGCAAGCTATTACACAGAGTCAGAATTCTGCACGTGGAAATACAGGAAAGTGTAAAGTATTTGGAAAGAGAGCTATTAAAGCCGTAAATGCAGAAACAGGCCAAGAAATAGCTTTTCCATCAATAAATGCAGCTGCCAAATATTCTTGTATACATTCACAATAAGGTACAACTTGTCGCAAATAAAACATACAAATCTGCATTTTCAATAAAATATGATCAGCGGATAATATTTGAATATGTCAGATAACTCTGTCTTCTGAACTTAAAATAAAAAAACCCCAGAATAAATAAATATTTTTTTACTGTATAGTTCGACTCTGTCAATTTTGCCAAGGGTTTTGTTTAGCCATCACCACAGTCAAGGGTCCACCTTCACTGTCGCTGCTCTCAGTGTCACTTGTTTCACTTTTGACAGAATCAAATAACATAATCTTTCTCAATTGCATTACACGATTGTTCATAATCTTTTTTCTTTCGTACTCGTGAGACAATTCGGATCTTATTTTTTCGATTGAACGTGCAAGAGGTATAAATAGTTTCACCTGTGTGTCGTCTACCATTGCCAAGCATTCTAACATAGATTGATAAATTAATTTCATGAATCTATAATTGGATGGTAATGTGTATTTATTTTCAAATTTTCGTTGTTGTAATGATTCAAAATCACATATAATTGTCTGAGGATTAAGATTATCAGATATCTTTATTCCGTCATGTTTTAATTTTTCAATAGCAGAAATAATATCATTAATGTTTTCGTAGTTCATATATAATAAATATTTCTTTAAAATAAAAATAATAATCATAAATATTACTAAATCAGATTATAATAATAAATAATTCTAAATCAGATTATAATAATAATAAAAATAATAGTCCCCATAACCCCATGTGAACCCCTAGATTGCCAAACGACATTTTAGCAAGCTCAGAGGGTCAGAGGGGGACTGTTTTTTGAAGATGATTATGATTATATACATATGATTATGATTATATACATATGATTATGATTATATGATTATATACATATGATTATGATTATATACATATGATTATGATTATATGATTATATACATATGATTATGACGGCACAACACATAAACTTATCCTAAACTTATCCTAATGGACGGTCCAACAGATTTTGTACACTCTACCCCCCCCCCATAATCAACCCCGGGGAGTGCAAAAGGTACACCCACCACGTGTTGACATGGTGGGAGAGTGTATTTTGTCTGTTGTGGATTTCGAGGATTTCTCCGGACCCCCAATTATCTTAGATAAATGGCATCAAAATCGCCTCCACTGACATATGTCGATCATGGGAATCGAACCACGGACCTTGAGTACGAGAATCCAACGCTATAACACTGCACCTCTTTCCGATTCATACAAATATACGTTTTAAAATTATTATATAGTTAACCCAAAACTGAATAAGCAGGCAAATTACGTACGAGCAGTATACTGAATAAAATCACAATTATTATAGCGCTGTAGTGTGGATTTATTTCAGAAACTGAAATATTTTAATTCTACATAGTGAGTCCGGAAGCTGAAGAGTACATACGGGTCAATATAGCCTGCTACCTAAAAGATCTAATAAATTACATGGTTATAAGCAGGCACAGTGAATAAAATCAATCATTATAAACTGTATATTTCAATTTCCAAACACACTTCATAAAATATACTATATAAAATATTACATTTTCTGTATAAGTATGCGAGATTAAAATGCATGTATATAACATACAGGTAAACAGCTAAAAATTACTCTGATTTGTAATTCAACGCACTTACAAGTCGACGTGATTTAATGGCTTTCTGAGGTCATGAGAGTCAAAAGGTGCTTCACTAACAGCCAATTGCTTACAGAGAACAATTAAATTACTGAAATATTACCGTTACAATGCAAGAAAAATGTAACTATTTCCGTGATCTTATGAATTAACGTAGTAACAAGGGAGATAATCGTTTAATTTAGTCTACAGAGAGAGTTTTTGCTCGGCAGAGTTATCTCGCTTCATTATATGTGCAATTGCCTCAAACATATATTATTATAAGAAATTTGATTATTATTCAGATTTTAACAATTTTGAGCACTGTTTAACCCATCAGATTGAAGAATTTGTAACCATTTCATTAATCAAAGTACCATTTAACCCATCAGATCGAGAAATTTGTAACCATTTCATTAATCAGAGGACCATTTAGCCCATCAGATTATGAAAAATCAGTAAAAAAAAAATAAATATATTATTTCAGAATCAGATTATTTTTTTTTCCCCTGATTTTATCAGAGAATATTTACTCGGACGTTCTACGATATCCCTGTATGAGCGTACATACAGATTAAGATTTAATTCTTCATTTCTTAAATCCAGAATGGGCCCTGTCTGGTCAGTAAGTTTGAAATGTATCCTTGATAATAGCGGATTATGTACACGTAGATAAACAGGATTAATTGGCTCAGATATAATTAACCACCCAGGTGGAGCTTGAGGACTGAATGAATATAATATATATCCTTGCTGGGCCTGGCTATACTTTGAAAAATCTACTTGATAGCTGCCATCAATTACGTCACATACTAGATTGACTGCGATTGTTGATGTTATATTAACAATACCAGGTGAGATATGGCGGCCTCCACCGTGTGGATCATTATTATGTTTAAGAATGGTTGGTGGCGGGATTAATTTTCTCCATGAATCACATATTCTTTTAAAATGTTCATCAATAAGATCATTAACTGATTTCTTTAGCTCTCCAGAGTTAAATCCCGGAATTACAAATGTTGGTAGCTGTTCTTCTGTAATTCCATAAAATTTAAGAAATACTGTTTTAAATAAACGTTTATAACTTTAACGCTGAATTGGGCCGTCTTCATTAACCATATAGTTATTAAAAAATCTCTCTACCGGTGCGTTTAATGTTTTTTCTCTGTCAACGATAGTCTTATTTGCATATTCTAAGTCTGATGCAACTTGATTCAAATGTTGTATTGTTTCAATTATTTGATTTTTTAAATCATCGTCATAAAAAGTGTTGATGCTGGAAAATAAATTTCTTAGATCATTAAGTACACGTTCACGTTCAGATTTAAATGGACAAGATTTTGAGTTAATTTCTTCAACGTTAATTGTTGATATTGTACCTTTCTTACCTTGAATGAAATCTATAAAATGAGTATAATCTTTATAACCAGCATAAGCCGGATTCTCCATAAATGGATAAGTTTTTCGATATTCTGGGATTTTTATAAATATCTTTTTATCTGTAACGAAATCAGATCGTTGTGGTTCTGGTGGGCCTTTATAAACTGACTCAACTTCAGGCCATCCTAATACTGATCTAATCGAACTTTGATAAATATCTACAGAATAATCAGGAGAATTTATTTCAATCGCTGCTGATAATGTTGGTTCGTAAGCAGTAATTGCTATTTTTGATTCTTTTCCTGTAATAGATTTAATTCTGCGCTGGAATTCATCATTGATCTGTTCTATTTGATAACTGCCCGTTGGAATACTAACTACTTGCCAGTCAGGAGTTCCATCAGGTTTATTCTTATTTGCAAATACCAACGAATTATTCGGTTGTAGTCCACCGAATGGTTTTGATCTAATATTTGGCCAACTATAATAAACCCATAATTGTGCTAATGCTATTTCTTTTGCTGGAATTGCGGTTGGAAAGTTAACGCTAAACTCAGGATTGGTCGAACTTAATGATATCATTGTAGTTTTTGACGGTGCTGTATTAGTGACGATCTGTTGTAATAATTCTCTTGACTCAGTCAAGGACGTTGACATTATTACTATTGTTATTATTTTAAATCGGGAATTTAATTCTCCATTTTTTCGCCTTGGCTATTGTCAAGGAATACTTCATCGTAGGTTTTCATTATCGTTGCGAACTCCTCATCAGATATTTTACCATCGCTGAGGTACGACGAAAGATATGACGATAGTTTAGAATAAGCTGTTGTTGCTGTATGTAATTTTATTATATACTCGTGTAATTTATCATTTGTACATGTAGCTATCTTCTTAGCGATAATACTGAGAATGCCTGCGATAGTCGTTGAAGTTGAAACGACAATTGGTACAACTGCAGGCGCTGTCATTGTTATTGTTGATAATAATAATCCGACTCCAGCAATAACAGCAGAAACTGAGTAAACAATTATATGAATGACAATCATACGTCTGCGGTATTTTTTTACTTTTACTGCATAATCATCAATGATATTTTTTAGTTCGGTCAGACATTCACATATTTGATTATATCTGTGACGTTGAACGTCGATGTGGGACTGGGGTCCTTGGATTTGATTCATTATACTTAATGACGTTGTCATTTAATTAGGTTATTAATTAAGGAGTTTCAGCTACGAATTCCAGACACCACCAGTAACGTCTCGGGGGCATTTCCGTTGATATCAACGTAAATGTTTCTTTGGTGTTCTTATTTAGGATCACCAGTAGAGGATGATAATCTACATTCGGTGATGACGAAGTGGCCGCAATAATTTCCAAACCATACATGGACAGCCTGTATAACCCAGTTACTTCTGCGGTATGTTCGAGACTGTTATCGTGCGGTGTCCATGTTGATGATCCTGATGCTACTGTGTACACGATATTGTTAATTTGTTTGGGTGGAATTTTAATCAGATTAGTTTTACTAACAATATTAGGGAGTCCACTGACAATATCATTGAGTTTCGTGTTAACGTCGGAGAGTTTTATGTCAACAGTTGGTGGACTTCCAAAAAATTCATTAATGGTTCTGTTTATATTTCTACGGAAATTCAGAAACAGTTGTACTTGATTAGTAAAATCAGTTTTGAGCGTGGTCATTCCATCGTTGATTGTTGCTAACGAAGTTGTTACTGGAATTTCCTTATCATCGACGTATTTTTTCGTTGCAGCATCAAAATCAGATTCTGGTGTTCTGAGATTATTAATACCATTATTATTCATGTTGAGAAATGCACGCATTATACCACCCTTGGTTAATACGTATTTAGATTCTTGATCATCGCCGTCTGTATCTGCATCTGGGTTTCCAAGGTCTATAATTTTATTTCGATTCAAGATAATGTGACCCGTGAATGAATCACCAGCTTTCCTAATATAATCGTTGACTGACTTACCGGAATCTTGTATTTTACCTTGATCAGTAAAAGTAACAATATTATTAACAACCGCGGTATCAATTCGTATGAGTACGTCTGGCAGTTGTATATTACTTGTCTTTAATCGTCCTTGTTTATCCTGAAAAACAACGACTTCACTTTGATCCACACTTGTAATGTTTAATAAATCATCGATTTCATTTCTGAGCTGGTCAAGAGTTGCATATTTAGATAAGTCACCTTGCTGCTGATCTTTACCGCGAGAAGATCTTCCGTAAATATCTACCATTATATTTACTAATGTCTGTTTAAATGTGACAACGTAGTATTTTCATGCACGACTTTATGAGGTGGTTTTCCTGGTGGTGCCGAAGACACAGCATCAAGTACAGCGAGTACTTCACGACCACATATTGGAGGATCAGTTAATTTTTGTGATGGCAATGTTGAATACCAGATTGGAATACTTTGCATGCTGCTAACATATTTTAAAAATACTTTTGGTGGCGCCAACCCATACGAATCAAAATAAATTATTCCACGTGGATCAATTGCATGTGCAACCCAGTGAGTGCCACGGCCAGAGTTTTTATCGAGATTAATAAAACCAGTTTCAATATTGTTTGATTGTTTTGGTAATTGATCACGCATAAAAACACCTCTGAAGTTTTTTTATTTTTAATGTTTTAGCAGCATCAAGTAAATCAAAATTGGACATGGGCAGAATCAATGAACTGTCCCGGGAATTCTTAGACCCTTTCCGTACCATGAATATGGGGTCCCTGGCAATCTTAGACCGCGACCGTATACTGGGCCTGATAATCTTAGACGGCCCGGCTGTGGCACGTTTGGTGTTCTTAGACGTCTTCCGTGTTGTTTTGCCCGTGATCTTTTTTTAAAGCTTTCTGCGTGCATGATTCCCTGTCCGGTTGCTTTCTTAAATGCCATTCCAGCAGCAGTTCCAACAGCGCCTAATGCAGCTGCTTTTGCAACAGCTGGGGCTGCAGCGGCTATTAATGCTGGTATAGCTGCAAGAAGTGGAAATATACCACCCGTCTTAGCGACGTCTTTAATGGCGCCCGCAGAAAGATTAAGTTTTATACCTTTATTTGATTTTTTGGCTTCACTGAAGTTTCTGAATTGACGTTCTGTAAGAGATAATTTATTTTGACCACCTGCGATCTGTTCTTTTCTAGCGATATTTTTATTCCACAGTTATCTTTTGATGCTGATTGTAGCCTTTTAATCTGACCAGGAGTCAGGGTAACACTAACGTGATTATATGACATTATAATATCATAAACGATCTAATTACATGTTTTCTACTGAAGCATCAACAACTCTCATTCGTCCACCAACACCTTCAAGTAACATTGATTTATCTGAGAGTATGACAGCAATTATCCTATAATTAGCAATAGCTCCTATTGTCACACGAGCTCGAAAATGTATATCAACTACTGATTGTCTAGTTAAATCTAAATGTTCGAGTGAAAAGTAATAAATTGGATACAACGTTGTAAAATCCAGTTGTGATATTTGTAGACCAGAATCAACATTTTGATCACGTCCCATGAATGTCATTAATCAATGATATGCACGTGCTACATGATTTTGATCAAAATTTAATAATATATCCTCAGCTGGTTCTTGATGTCCATTTATCCCCAGTGAAACCTCAGAAACACCAAGTTTGTCAAATATCATTATATTTCGTGTTTGTGAGTTCACTCGTGCAGCATCTTGTAATGCAATAAATATATGCCTTGGTGCGGCTATTCCTTGCTGAGAGGCTATCTGCCATGTGAATAAGCCGTTAATTGTGCTTTGAATACTGTCTGTGGTCATTGTCAACCATGATAACATTGATTTACCACCTTGACTCATAAAAGATAGTAAACGTTCTTCTTCGGGTATTGTTGGAGTCATTACCGGCATCTACAATGAAAGCTTCGTAAGAATTACTTTGCCAGCATCACCAGCGGATCGCCATATTGCATCATCGTCTGTAGCCTTTCGTACGAGTACAACTGTTTGCTTAGCTCCGAAAATGACTTTTCTGACATTTCTGCAAAATCCAAAGATATGTGAAAGTGGAATCGCACATGAAAATCTTCTACTTCCACCTTTCAGCATTGCTCGACGTGTTGTAAATCCTAGATTAAAATTTGGATTAGAACCATGAACCACCGGCCACACATCAGCGTCAGCGGCGTCGGCGAAGTTTCTTGGTCGTCTTGTATTATACTGTCCAATATCAGCGTGGTCAGAAGTATCTTTCATAAACATCATTGACGGACCAGCTGATCTTGAATAATCGTCGCTGCATCTTGCTAGACCCAATATTGTCGTGGCAACGTCAACGCCTTTCTGAACTGATTCAATATTTTTTCCGTCGATCATGTACGTAGCGCTATCAAACAACGCCATAACACCATTATTAACAAAACCAATACTAAAATCAGTGACGTATTCAGTATTATCTATTTTTAAAATTTCACCTTCGATCTCAATAAATGCTTCAGCGGGTAAGAAGTATCTACTTGTATCTTGAACTTGTAATTCGATTCGTCCACGCTGATTTGGTTGTCGTGCGTCATAAGAGTAATACTGATAATCGAGTACAGACTCACCCTTGAGTACTGGTGCGTCCATGTCAAATGCGGGATCAGATATACGTTTGAACATCTTTATTATATTTATTATCGTCTAACACGAAGACCACTTCCAGCTATTAGACTAGAGGTTATATTTTTTTCTTTTTCTGATAGTGGTACATCAGCCAACTCTGCTAGTTTTTGATTCGCAGCTTGATTTATTATTTTACTAATATTTGCGGGCATTACTTCAGTGCTGGCCAGTTTCACTGGTGGCTGAGGTTTTCGTCGTATTAATCGTGCTAGTCTATCCTTGATTGCTGAGAATGCTGTACTAGCAACATCACCAACAGCACCAATACCTTTTTCACGAACAACATCAATAGCTTTCATTCCCAGTTGCTTTGCAATCGGTATTGCTTTTGGGGCTAACCTTCTAAATAGACCCTGAACAACATCACCTAGTCCATCTCTGTAGGTCGTTTTGTATACTGGTAATCGTGAATTTATTACCCTGACCATAGTCGGTCTACGTTGAGTATTATGTATGATCATCTTATTATAGTCATTATATCTAATTACATACATAATCACTGTGGTAGTCATCGGCGATTTCATTAATGAGAGACCGATACACATTAATATCCATGATACCACCTGTAAATAATCGTTTACAAATATCAGCTGCTACATTAATTATTTCTGGGGAATTATTACCAGCTCTTTTTCCTCCAATGAGGATTTCTAGTCGATTAACATCGGAGAGAACGCTGTTTGGACATGGAGTAATAAGACCACTTCCCTGATTAGTAAAACCGCTTCCAGTTGCACCGGGAGTATCTTCATCTTCTTCCAACAATCCTAATTCTTTTAATTCTTTTTCTTGTTTTTCTATTCTTTTTCTTTCTTCCTCTTCTCTTCGAGATCGTAGTTTTTGTTTCATTATATCAGATGGGTATGGTGGTCCTCCTGATTGTTGAAATAGAGGTTTCTTTCCACTTTTTCCTAACGCCTTTCTTGATTCTTCTTCAAATTCTGATCTTAGGGGAGTCATCTGTTCTGTTATTTCTCTATACGATGGTAGTTGCTCTTCTAATTCTGATGTTAAAGGAGCTGTTTGTTCTCTTTTTGTATATTTTCGTTTTGGCCTTACTGCTTCTTCTTGTTTTGCTTTTTTTCTTTCTTCTCTTTCTTTTCTTTTCTGTTCTTCATCTTGTTTTCTTTCTTGTCTTCTTGATTGGATTAAATCATTAATTTCACTAACATAATATTGATATAATGGATCATTAGCTTTAACTCTTTCAACATTATAATGTATGCGATATAATGCTTTTTGCCAATTTTCACGAGTTTTAATATCATCAGCGTGCTCAGGTTTCATTAATTTATCTCTTCGATCAAAACTATCCACAGCAAACGCAGCTAATTGTCGTAAGTCTTTAATGTCATTTTTGATTACCTTAACAGTATTTTCATTAAATTTATTTGACAGTTCAGCTTTAATTGTTACAGGATCTTTTTTTGATGCTTTAGGGCCTGGTGCTTCAGCGCCTTCAGGTATAAGTATTTGATGAGCAGCAGCTATATCAGCTGGAAGTTCCCGTAAAATCCTTTTTGTCTGTTTTGTTCTTTCTGCTATTTTTCCAGTAGCTTCAGCAGTTTTTTCTAATACAGGAAGAAGACCTTCAGTTGTTTCTGTGATAGGTTTAAATAATTGTTTTGTATCCTCTGCAAATTCAGCTTGAGATTGCTGACGTGATTGTAGTTGTTGCTTAACAGAATCACGAACAGGTAAATATTTTTTAATTGCCTCTAGTCGCTCTCGAGCTAATCTAGGTGAGTGTGGTTCTCCAATCATTATTGATATAGTAATGATTTAATTACAGCAGCAGAGGAGGTGAACGACCAATATTGAGTGACCCGGCGAGTAAACGAAACACACCATAAAATAAAAACAAAGAGTCGGAGATAAAGTAAAGAGATAAGCTAACCCAATTAGAGAAATCTCATGGTCAGTTAGAGGCATTGGTTTAGCGTTATTGACCTTATTTTCAGCCTTCGTAGGAACCTTATTTTTTTAGACAAATGACAATTCAGACAAGTGGTCAGTTGACCTCCTCTGCTGCTAAGCTTTATATGGTTACGTCTAGGGATTTAATGTTATTTGACAGAACAAGGTACAAAACCCAACAAGCATTCAAATTTCCAAAATATAAATTTATTTAAATAAAATAAAGTAGGAAACCAAGCGTAATAATTAAAAATAACTTATAGTGTATGAATTCCTAGTATGTTATCCCGATAATTTTAATAATCTTTAAATGTTATATCAAGTTCTCGCTAATCAGGAAACTGTTCTAGGTTAATCTGAACGTGGCTTATATATTTCTTGTATATTTACGTGATAATACTACTGAATTCAATATAATTATTAATCCATACATGGGCGCCCGCAGCATGGGTCAAGGGGGGTCACGTGACCCCCCCATCATACTGCATATATATATATATATATATATATATATATATATATATATATATATATATATATATATAAATTTCGACAAGTTTAATCATGCTAATGAGCTGAAAATATGTCACAAGATTCTGTTCAAAACGCTTAGTAAATATTGGCTTTAGTTTCAGACTGCTTACTATACTAACTTTCCCGGCCGTGACTGACT
>JAECUM010052359.1:0-11080 GCA_016617855.1 Megalonaias nervosa
ACTTGTTACTTGTTACTTGTTAGTTGAATAAAAAATGTTGTGTTTTGAAAAAATGTAACTGTGGTTTGTTTTCAAAAACACTGTGAATATATGCTCTTTGACTTCTCTCTATCCCTCACCATGACATGAGCTATCATAGCGTTCCGACACTAAAACCGAGTAGGGATGTTTTCTATCGCGTCCGCGTTTGAACCATATAAAGCGGGTGGGTCTCCAGTCTGACCATTCACTGTTGACTCGTCAACCTATGAAGATGCCTTCCAGACTAGCCCAGCTGAATGAAGCTTATGTCAATTTGCATCGTGTCAGGCTAAACCTGATACCGAAGCCTGAAGAAATAGAGAATGTTAGAATGCTCTCCACAGTCCAAGGTCTGATAGAAGAGATGTTTAGAGAGGAAATTAAAAAAGAACAAGAAGAATGGACTGAGAAATACAGACTTCAGAAGAAGCAGAGAGAAGAACAACAGCAGCAGCAGCAGCAGCAGCAGCAGCAGCAGCAGCAGCAGAACCAGACAGAGGTTTTGTGGACTGTCGAGTAGACACCAAAGAATTCTCTTTCTCTTTTCGCAGAAGCAGACCGTATCCAATAGGAAAGCCTACTGCCAGACGGGGACGCAATCTTAGACAGTAAAAAAGATTGCCATTGCTTCCGTGAACACAAAAAAAACAGCCCTTTTCAGGGCTACCCAATACTCTCGAAAAGACATACTCATTCAATTTGCCAAAATTTGTCATTAGAAAATAGAAGTGTGTCTATAAGCACTTCGTTTCTTTTGTCAGTAAAACAAAATATTTGTGTGTTTGTATGTTTAAAAAAAAAATAGAAGTGTGCCTATAAACACTTCGTTTCTCTGTCTTGTCCAATTGTGTCTGCCTGTGTTTGTAAGTAAAAAGTCAACGTGAGTGCTTCTTTTAAGTCCGCGTGTTACATGTGATGGTAAATTTGAGTGCTAGGGAATGTTTACTTTCACGTCCGTGCTACAAGTATATAAATCGGTACGATCGTCAGTCTGGTTACCCACGTTGTCGTAGCAGCTGAAACAACATGAGTAGACTCACAAAACTAATAGAACTCCAGATGCACCTGGAGCATGCCAGGCGTCTCCTGGATGAACTGACTATGGAGGCGCTTGCAGAAAGTGACAAACTTAAGGAAGAGGAGAAGAAGAAGAAAGAAGAGGAGAAGGAAAAGAAGCGAGGGATACTACCTCACCTCATGCTGAGACCTCAGTGTGAGGTCAAACCTGAGGTGAGGACGCCTACACAACCACTACCAACACCGCAGCCACTACCAGTACCACAACGACCGAGAGCTGCTGTCCCTCAAATTGAAAATTGGGAGGAGGAATTGGAAGGGCAGAGGCAAGAGTGGGAGCCTCGACGTCAGCATCCCAGGGTGATAAATAGAAGAAGAAGAAGGGAACAAGTATTCACTATCCCTCAAACTGAGGAGTGGGATAGTGAAGCAAATCAACCTCCCTCTGCGCACCCAACCACACGCATCAATTGGGAGCAGGATTGGAGCCGGCGATGCGTGTGTGGTGCCCGCCCTGGGAGATGTCACCATTAGCCAGGTGCATCTGAAGTTTAAAAAAACAGCCCTTCTCAGGGCTAACCAGATCTCTAGAAAAGAGAACTTATTCAATTTGCCAATTCATGTGAATGTAGTGTAGTGTGACTATAAACACTCACTCTTTACTGATGTGTGTGTGTGTGTGTGTGTGTGTGTGTGTGTGTGTGTGTGTGTGTGTGTGTGTGTGTGTTTGCATGCGCGTTCGTTGGTGTGAATAGTATATGGGGGTGTGTTTTTCTTCTCTTCCTTCGTTGGTGTGATAGTATAGTGTGTGTTTTATGCTTGCTCATTCGTTGGTGAGGATAGTATAGTGTGTGTTTTATGCTTGCTCGTTCGTTGGTGAGGATAGTATAGTGTGTGTTTTATGCTTGCTCGTTCGTTGGTGAGGATAGTATAGTGTGTGTTTTATGCTTGCTCGTTCGTTGGTGAGGATAGTATGGTGTGTGTTTTATGCTTGCTCGTTCGTTGGTGAGGATAGTATAGTGTGTGTTTTATGCTTGCTCGTTCGTTGGTGAGGATAGTATAGTGTGTGTTTTATGCTTGCTCGTTCGTTGGTGAGGATAGTATATCATATGTGAAATGAGTGTAAGGCATGTTTTCCTTCACGTCCGTGCTTGAAGTATATAAAAGCATAGCGTTCGTCATTCGCACCATTCTACACAGAATAAAAAGGAACAGAAAAATGGATTTAATCAACAAGTTAAGAGATAGCTGGTGCTGGATGGTAGATGCAGTCTATGTAGTGGAAAAACTTCAAAAGGGGTGGAGGTTTGAAGTCAGCCTAGACTTTATGGCGAGACTCAAAGCAGCAAGTTATCATTTGCAAATGATAATAATGGAAGAAGCGGATAAGTTGAGAGGTTTCAACTATCCAAAATATGTGAGAGTAGGAACCTTGAAGGAGATTTTGGATATTGTAGTTGAATTGGAATCTTTTTTGGAAGGTATCTTCTCTTTAACAGAATGGCCTTTTGTCAAAAAAGGCTTAGACAATATTAAGAAAGCGGAAGACCTAATGAGAAAAGTACTGGAAGAAGAAGTAAAGAAGATCAAGGAAACGTGGAAGAAAGAAAGAAAGGACAAAGAAAACCAAAAAAAGAAAGAAGAGTTTGAGAAACTAAATCAGAACTGGATGAAAATCCAAGAAAAATTCAGAGCTCTCGGACATCCTGACTGGATGCCCGAAGAAGAAAAGAAGAAAGGAATTATTCAAAAAGTCAGGACATGGTGGAAGAACTGGAGAAGATAAAAGAAGAAGAACCCAAAGGCCCTTTTCAGGGCCACTTCCAATGCCTCGAAAAGATCTTAATTTTCATTTGGTCTCCACCCTAAACGAATATATATATATATATAAAACCCTTCCTCTACTAAAAGAAAGAAACATGCCACCTGTCGCTTATCGCTCTACAAGCCCCCAGTCTCCTAGTCACCGCTCTACCAAATTTCCATTGACGCTATACAGGCCCAGGGTGTTCTAGTCCCTCTACTCCATTTTTCCATTGACGCTATACAGGCCCAGGGTGTTCTAGTCCCTCTACCTAATTTTTCCATTGACGCTATACAGGCCCAGGGTGTTGACCTACTTTCTTGACGCTATACTGGCCCAGGGGGGGTCTGTAATGCTAATTCCCATTGACGCTACGGTACCCCACTATACTACTAATAAAGTAAACAACCACATGGCTTTGTGAAAACAATTTCGAAATAAAAGGTCATAACTACTACTACTACTACTAAAAATATAAAATCTGTAAACCCATGCTCTAAATCAACATCTTTGTCAGCTGCAGTACGTGGAAAAGAGTTAAACTAATTTTAAAAAAGAAACCGGTTGAATATCTTTTTTTTTTATAGAAAACTTTGTAAACGGTGGACCTAAAATGGACATGAATATAAACATACTCAGAAAGAGCAAAGATAAAGATCTTTAAAGGTCATGAATACAACATGTGCTAAGAAAGCCATAAACAGTCACAAGAAAACGAAAACCAAATTAATAATGAAACGTGAAGAAGAAGAAGAAGAAGGTGTCCATACAATCTCGAAGGAGAGAAAAGACCTCATCACCAAATCGTTAGGAATGTCAACTGCAGAAATACGATTATAGCTCATTACCTGCATGGATCCAGAAGTGATTAAAGGAATTCATCCTTAGCTCTGCTGAAATGATTTCCTTATATATATATATATATATATATACATATATATATATATATATATATATATATATATATATATATACTCTCTTTCTTCTCTTATATATATATATATATATATATATATAGATAAAGTATTTCATATGTTTAAACATTTACAAAGATTGCTGTGTGCATAAATTGTATCAGTACGACTACGTAGCTTAAATTTTATTTTCTTTGCAGATTCCATTACTCTTAATACGGACATGATAGCGAGGGGTGATGTTTTATTTACGATTTACTACACTGATACAGAGAATGAGAATCTTCGTTACAACTACACTTACAACGGGGTTGTAGGCAATAACCTATTTTACGGAGATATATACGGAAATTACTATAGTAAGTTGGCTTTTTTCATAATCGTTCCAACTTTTATGCATATGTAATTGTTTGCTGAATATTTGTCATGAATGTAAGTTGTACTTTTGTAAGTTGTAAATTTCATGTTTTCGTAGCATTTGAGTTCAGAATATTCAAAGTCCTGTCCTGTTATCGTTTAGGTTGGAATAAGTAACATTTAGGTCAGGTGAAAGTCTGTATTAATAGGGGTTTGATAAACAATTAATTCATTCTTGTATAAGATCAGTCTGTGGACAATCAATTAGAGATCAGATTTACTACTGTGCTCATATTCAATTCGAAAGCAATATTTACGGCTGTGTTCAGACATAATTCGAAAGCAATTATTTATTTAAGCATTCATTGGAATTACTAAAGTGTTCATTCATTTTTTAAATTATAAACACTACTTTGGGATTATTGGGAATTCATTCAAAGACATTTAGGACTGAAGCATTGTTTAATATCAGGATATTCAAGAATATTGGAATTGATCCGGAACAATCTATTTTATAGGACTTATGATGTGACTTTTGTTATTATTTGGAATTTAAATCTCAAGAAATATATGCCTCGATTGAATTTTTACTTTGGAGTGTAGAAAACTAAATTCCTTGATGAGTTTACTTAAAATTGTTGGTTGTACTTCTATATGTTAAATATTTTATGACCTAGAGTCGTACATCAACCCCTTTAGTAAATGGTTTCAGATTAATACATATAGCTTTTTTATTCTCAAATTGGTTGTTGTGTTATTTGGACTAGACACTTGGAGGAACACTGTTAAATTATGTTGTCCAAACATGAACTCCCTCACCCACTGAACAGAAGTTGAAAGTATTAGTGCTACAGATTTAGTGATCTCGGCATGCGTCAGATTAATATCATAACAGCAAAAACAGAAGTGATGCAATTAATATGGTAGCAGTCTAGAAAACTATAATGAAGTTTCAGACTACTGAAAGTTATCTTTGTTTGTAATATTATCTCAGAAATTCTCAAGAATTTTGGACCACAAATGCAAATAAAAATGCCGCAATTTTCATTGACAGGAAAGTTTGGAGAAGAACATGTTATGAAATGCCTAATATTTTCGGATTCACACCTTCGTCTACTAATCCAAAGATAGACCTTCTCGAAAAGCATTATCACCGAACATGAGCAATTTAGTATAACTAAAATGTATTTTAACTCTTTTTTGTACAAGATAATGCAGCAAATATCACAGCTATCGCCGACCAATGGGATTTGTCGAATGCGTCGTTCTCCGTACATATATGTGGAAGCGAGAGGAGAAACACAAGATGTGGAACGTTGACAATAAATATTAGGGGTAAGTATCTTGACTATACAATTAAGTAGAAAAACAACAACAACAATAGAGTATTTTCATTTTTATGACATAAAGGCACTATATTTTTGTGAACTTTTAAACTCATTATATTACAGCCATCGGCATGCTCTCTTGAATGTGTCAGTCAATGAAGGATAGACACAGTTGTGTATAGAAAATGAACCAAAAACTACATTGTGACATTTTGCACACTCATTCAACGCCTTGGTCGAAAAAGAAAAGATAAATGGAATAAAAATTAAAGAGAATCGATGAATACGTACATTTTAAAGATTTTGCCAAGCTCTCTGACACTTAAGGATGTTGACTTTACTATAGGGAAGGCTCCATCCACATGAGACGTGACTCGAAAGCATTTAATAATGCTCTAGTCCAATACTTTCATGGGTATATAACTGTTGATGTCGACAAAATCTTGATATCATAGTGTTTTCCGTACGATGACCGAAAACATAAGGCAAATAGAGGGAGAACAAAACGTGAATTTTGTCAAAGGGGAAAATTACTTTCTAACGATTTATTACGTTACTGTAGCTTATTAAGATTACATTATGTGGAGGCAAGGACAGTAATGTGCCTTTGTTTAAGGACACACTACGGTAGACGATATTGGCTAAACCGATGGTGGGAGTCAAACTCATGCTATTCTGGTCACCAGTCCAACGCCCTAACATTTGTACCACCGCGCCTCTCCGTTCATTTTCTTGTATCGGCATACAACTAATTCATAGTAACATTGATTTTAAGATATTTGAAAGCTTTGGTCTGTTATTAGACAATACTATCAAAATATTAGAAAATAAGGCATAGTTTGTTATATTAAATATTTAGACTCAGTTTTTAATCAGAGACAGTTAGTAGTACTTTTAATATATTTAAATGAAACACATTGTTTCTTGTTAGAAATATGATTAGGAAATATTTTCAAGGATTTAAAACTATTTAAATTTTTTTTGCATGTTAGTCATTATTATTAACGTAATAAAAACAAGTTTCCAACATTAGAAAATAATCCGCTAGATTTTGAAAATAAATTCGTTTCAACTCGGCCTACTATGGGGATAAAGCTGCCATGCAAAACGCCATCATTGGAGCAAAAACAAATATACATTCAGATAAACGGTCTTGTCGAAGGATTGCTGTCAACCTGATGCGGCTTTAAAACTCGCAGAATAAATTACTTGATCTTACGAGTCAATTCCCTTGTATTTTAGCCTGAAAGGCTTAATTAAAAAAGAAATACATTTTTGCTATGCGGCACGCCAATGAAGACAAATATATAGAATTGAAACGATATAGTATCATAGAAAAGGATTTCACTCTTTTGGTGATGTACACCGCCAAGGTTGCCACAGTAACAATAAGCTTTTATTTTCATGGGAAAATATAAATGAGAATAGTATATTTTAAAACATAAACATTCCTCCATATTTTACCTCACGTATTGCATGTAAATCAAATAATGTTGGATCACATATACAAAATCTCTGGGGGTTTTTAAAAGACTTACTCAAAGTAAGAGCTGGCAGAGATAATTTACATATTTCAAATTAATATGAACTTTTTCATGTAATATATGGTGTTAAGTGTAGGCTCGTACAATAATAAAAAGAGAAAAGAGTGAAGTCAACAGGCTTTGTATATTTTAACAAAATAATTTATTTCCCTAGAAAACAACGTAAAAATTGGAAATAGGACTTACGGTTTGTGAATAGTATCCAAAATTTAATCCTAAGACTGATACATACAAGTCCTATCACCAAACAGTTCTAATAAAATCCAAGTTCAAATCTCGATGAAATTCCAATATGATGACGATGACGTCAGACGAGTGGTGGTAAGAGATCCTTGACTGAATAACAGTTTATGTTTCCGTATAACTCCAGAATAAATTTCCACTGAATTTCTTTGTCCCAGAACTTTTTATAAAATGATACACTTGTTTGGTTTACTAGAGAATAAATTATCAAATACCAAAAACAAATGAACTTCAAAACCAACCTGGCTTCAACAATTGAACCCTCTCGAGCCCTCAAGGTTTAAAATACAACTGAATAGATTTGATACCAATTTGCTGTTTTAAGCCTCGATTTTAGGTCACATGGTACTCCACGCGATAGCCTGCGTGATTTACTAATTTGAACATCGCAATAAAAAGAATGAAAAGTAGCACGTAGGCAAGAATAGCCCTACCTAAGTACGAAATTCTCACACTGAAAATATATAAAAATAAAACATTGTTTATTCAGACTAACATGTAGGCTGAAATGACCTGGCAATAGCCAATCGTTTTCGCGTAGTGTTTACAAAACGGTGTACCAGACAGCTAAAATAATGCTAATGTAACACTTTTACGTTTTAGATAAACAGAACTTACTGAAAGAAAACATCGAATCCCGTAAAATTAATCATTACAATAAAATGTAATGAAACAAAAAATAAAAAAATAAAAAAGAATTTTCAAACTAACACACAAGCAATTTAATTACATATATGTAACAATAGGTACTCAAATGCGTTTCATGTTTGTGAAGTCAAGAATGTCGAATAGATGCTTAACACACGGAGCGTGTGCAGCTACTGACTGCGTGCATGCACAAGCTTGTAATAAATCTACTTTAAATTTCAGATTATTGTGCTACTTCTCCAGTCTGCAATTCAGCAACTACAACAGTGACAGATAGATTTGCTGTGGGAGGCACTCTATTCACCATTAACGTCCCTAACCGTGCTTCACTCTCTGGAACACAATCCTACACAGTCTACTCGGAACATAACTATTTCACCGTGTCATCGTCAGGTAACTAACGGCTTTCAAAATAATATAGTTAAATGAAAACTAAAAGGGCGAGGGCTTAAATAAATTAACAGCGACTTAATTTTGGCTATATTTTACGCGTTGATTAATTAAACAAAATGTCCAATCGAGCCTGATATTGCCCACCTGACTATTAGATGCCTCATACACACATTCAGGTATAATTAGAACGGAAATCTTGGCTAATAAGATGCTTTCTGTAGAAATTGCTTCGGATGCTATTGATTGTATATGTCATGATAACAATTACTTCCAGATCTCTCTATTTTTCATATTGTATTTTCATCCTTTTTTGATAAGACTCATCAGCATGAATGTTCTATATTGAAAGGCCTTTATGCCATGATGCCTGCTGCCAAAGCTGTTCAAATTACGTTGAGTGATATTTTATTGTCATGTATATCTAAATTTATGTAACTCTTGGTACATGATTTTATTTAACTTTCGTAATTTTTCTTCATGGTTGTAATTTGTATAGAGTATCTTTTGTTATAAATTTGTGTACGTGACTTGACTATGTTAAGAACGCAAATTACATAAGATCTATAAATAGATGCTTAGTATGTATTGACTATTAATAATAATAATCTTAATAATAAGACTTAATGACGCCATTAGATTAATTTCTCCTTGGCTGATGGGATTTCGAAATGTCTGCAAAAATTCAGTATTTTCCTATTGGTTGGGCTGGGTCACCTGAAAAGGCAAAGTTAGAGCAAACTGAATGAATAGTGTATTCGTAGTTTGTGACCATAAAGTAGTAACACCATCTTTAGTAACAGCAGATTTATTTGCATACTCTGATATACCTTTAAATTTTGATGCTTTCTGTCAATTTAGCCAATTGTTCTTAAAGGTTTTTTTCCATTTTAATAGCAGCTGAATGTTCGGTTTGGTCAAATTCTTGATCAACGGTGTTTGAGAAGAAACGACTCTATGCCAGGATGGTTCCTGTTCGATTGGTTATATTGTTTGAGTGGGTTTTGAGAATAAGTAATCTTTTTTTTTTTTTTTTCGGTTTTTTCAATAGTTTGTAGATACCTCAAAATAGGACGGGAAATCGGCACTATTTGTACCAACCGGTGAGTCCCGTATGCCAAGATACTTCCTTTCAAATTTGGCGAAATTCTCCTAAGTTATGTGTGAGAAAAGTCGCTAGGTGCTCGATTTGTTGAATAACAGCCATATTTGATGACTAGTCGGCATCAATCGCACAGATGTTAAAGGTTGTATGCGATCATGCTTTAGCTCAAATTTGGTCGAATTCTGTTTGAGAAGAAGTCGTTTCAATCCTCTTCTCTATTTAGCTGCAACTGCCATATCGGACGTTAAATCAACATAATTTACACAAATTATTAAGCCCATTATGACAAAATACTTTATGCCAAATTTAGTCAAATTCTACTGCGCCGTTTTTGAGAACAATTTATTGAAGTTTGTGCCTGATTTTACTAACAGTAATTACATTTGATAGCCGATTGTAATTTTTTGTAAACAAATTAAAGCTCCTTATATCAGAATTCTTAAGAGGAAATTTGGTTGCATTTTCTTGGGTGTATTGCTTTTTTTCTTTTAAACAGAAGCAGTCGTTTAACGTTCTTATACTTTTAGTAACGGTGACCGTATTTGATGCCAGATTGGTATTATTTGCATGTATCGGAGAGTCGTTTAGACCAGGACGCTTACTAATAAGGTTGGAATTGGTCAAGTGGTCTTCCGTAAGAAATTGAACAAAGCAAATGTTAACGGACGACGGACAGATGACCGCATCCCGATGCAGGGCATTACAATAAATTTATTTTGTCATGAGGCCAGATGAGGTGTAGAAAACGTCTAAGAAGAGAAATTAATGTAGCTGCCAGTGCTGTGCGAGACATTATGTGGTATTTGTAGATATTACCTGTTTGACCCTATTATAGATTTATAGTCTGTGACCAGTACGTGACTCTGACGTCACTCCGGCGACTGCTAAGGTCAAAGCTAATTGTCTATTGAACAGTCAAAATTTTTGTGGTATTTTAAATGTTTCTTTCCAACATCCTAGGTGTAATAAGGACAACAGCGTCCTTGTCTGCAATCTATCCTTCTACTCGGTACTATATTGACGCTCGGGTGTACGATACCGCTGCTTGTTCGTTTGCCTACTGCCAGTTTCAGGTGGATGTCACATTTACCAATGATGTAAGTGTTCATTTAAGCTTGATATTACTAATTTATATTCACAGTCCTCGCTTAATATTGGTGGCAGCAGAATTTATAGCAACGCCGTATGTCATGAGTGTAAAATACGATTCTAGATACCTGTACATGTTCTAGAATAGAGTTCTGTTATTAGAAAGAGTCCCATAGAAACTTCGTGGTGAACTGGATCATCACGCAATTGGCCCCTGGACCCTTAATAGCACATTCAATCTATTTGCTAAATTATAAAGTAAACAATAAAATAAAATTTGAAATTAATGGATGGAGTAACAGAGATCTGAGTAGGGATATATAATAGAACATTATGCAAATTAGAACAATTTAATAAATTACATAAAACGGAATGAAATCGAACATGATATCTGAATGGTACAATTTTCTCATAGAAATAAGTTCCAAAATGTATGCCAAATTCAATTAGCCGTTCTTTTAAATTGATAAAAACACTTCTTCATAGAATTAAGTTAATGACAGAACTCAAATTGCCGGCATGTCAACATTACTTGGTTGCCTCAGTTCCCTTCAGTCACTGTTGGTGACAGGGCAGCGTTTCCCTATTTCGTTTCCTTTTCCCTCTCTTTCTCTCCAGCC
>JAECUM010052360.1:0-20743 GCA_016617855.1 Megalonaias nervosa
AGAGAGAGAGAGAGAGAGAGAGAGAGAGAGAGAGAGAGAGAGAGAGACGCGCAATGTCAAGACGAATTTAATAGTTTCAAAATTGGTAGCGAGGAGGAGTTCACAAGATTACCACGTTCCTGTGGCTTGAGGCTGTAGTTTATTAAAGGATGTTATATAAACCCATCAAGTAGGTGACAGTAACCCTTATAGTGTGTCACAAAGTTTATTCGTAAGATGCATCTACAATACACGATAGGTGACAATTGGTTAGAGAAAATTAGAGCCAAGAATCATTTCTTATGTGTTTGCTGGAAAAGAGGTCTGATGTTAGTCATATGTAGGAACCTGTATAAATCTGATGCCATTAAGTGAGAAAGTATTATTAGAAATAGAACCCAAGGAGAACTGTGATCAAACTCCAGAAGTATGTCACAGTGACCCGGTTTCAGTACACGACACACGCTTATCCCAAGATGTACACACGGTATAAATGTAAGGTAAATAGATTTTGAAGTGTAGCAGTTACAGCCGAAAGAGAGAGATTGTATACAACTTTCAATCCTGGATCACGATTACGCAGTTGTGGTAATCGACACACGTCCAGTGTGACATGCAATAAATTGTAAATTTGTGGAAATATGTGGCAGTGGCTCACAACAGCACAGTTTTGGTGCTTGACACACAATTAGTCCTAAGATGCACACACACGCTGGAATTTTATTTTGTACATAGGTGCATTGGTATAGCAAATACATCACGTACATGAAGGATGAATACATTTTGTAAGATTTTAAATAAATCTTGAAAAGTAGGTTACAGTAACCCAGTTTTGGTGCAAGACACATATCTAGCCCAAAAGGCGTCTTCAGTGCATGGTAGCAATACAGTGTTTTACCATAACGGCAGCGGTCATGAAAGTACCATGAATCAATTTCATTTTATAAGAGCACATCTGAAGTACGGCCAAGCTGTATTCTCTATAAGCCAAATTACACACATTAATCACACACCAAAATAAAGAGAATTGAAAGGTATTATAACAATATCTAAGATATACGAGGTCTTTTTTAAATAGCCAGGATAACCAGTGATGAAACCCGGGGAGCGTCTTTTTTCTAAGCAATTAAACTCTATGCAAAGTACAAAACTGTGGAGCGCAAGTTACATAAGGAGGTGCCAATATGTGGCCCAGATATTATTATATTGAAAAGGAAAGTGAATCATGAAAGGGTCAAATTCCATAAAATCTCCCTCTATGAACATTTTGTAAATACATAAAACAACAATGCAATTAAAACAAAAGAGCAGTGCCCATGCGCATTTTAGGCCAGTATATGAGATTGAATCCGGCTAACACAAAGGTGTTTCCCCAGTACAATACACCACTCCCCCTTTCATACAACTGAAAATCTCACATTTATGACAGCAATGTAATTAACTTGAGAGAAACATGGAGATAAAGTATGTATGTCTCTTCAATAAAATTTACAATAACGAGAAACTGTTTAGTGATACATAAGTTCGTGGCAATAGTGAAAAATGCTTGGAATTTTTTCCCCGAACACATTATGTACACCAGCTTTTGTAAACGAGTCATTTAATCTATGTTAAAGCACGGCTTATAATCATCCAAAGATACACACAGTTGAGGCTTAACTTTATTAGATGAAGTAGTATAATCATTATAAACCAGCAGCAGAGAGGGAGAACAGACCACTTGTCTGAATCGTCATTTGTATAAAACATAAGGTTCCCACGAAGGCTGAAAAAACACTGTCAATAACGTTAAACTGAAGCCTCTAACCGAGATTATTTCCATACGGTTGAAAACGGATAATAAATCGTTTGGGTTAGCTCATTTTTGTTATTCCATCGTTGACTCTTTGTTTTTATTTTATAGTGCGTTTCGTTTACTCACCGGGTCACTCAGTTTTTGTCGTTCACCCTCTCTGCTGCTATAAATTAAACAGCCAGTATAAATATTATCAATAATGAATATAGGAGAACCACACTCAGCTAGATTAGCTCGAGAGCGACTAGAGGCAATTAAAAAATATTTACCTGTTCGTGATTCTGTCAAGCAACAACTACAATCACGTCAGGAATCTCAAGTTGAATTTGAAGAGGATACAAAACAAATATTTAAACCTATTACAGAAACCACTAAAGGTCTTCTTCCTGCGTTAGAAAAAACTGCTGAAGCAACTGGAAAAATAGCAGAAAGAACTAAGAAAACAAAAAAGATTCTTAGAGAGCTTCCGGCTGAAATAGCTGCGGCTCAGCCACAATTACAAGAAGTACAACAAGTACTTGAGAGTATTGACAAAGTTCGTGAGGAGGTCGGTGACGTAAGGGATCTTGTTATGCCAACACCAAAACCAAAACCAAAACCACCAGCCCGATTTACCGAAGAAGGTCGTAGACTACTTCGGGATAACCCTATCGAACTTGAAGCAGCAGGATATTCGCATCATGATACATTATTAGATCCAGAAACCGCCAGTGTTTCAAAAAAGATTTGGGTTCCTTTTGTATTTCGAAAGTATAATAATATATCCAGAATCACTGGTGAATATAAGGATAAATTTACAGAATTTGTGAGACAAGTTAAAGATGCTGAAAGATTGCACTTACCCGGATATATGTCATCGCCGGAAAAATTGCTATTCAGACAATCTTATATTGAGAAAAAAGAAACAACTGGAAGTGGTCTTACTACTCAAGGAAGTGGTCTTATTACTCCATGTCCCAATAACGTCCTTGCCGATGTTGATCGACTAGAAATCCTCATCGGAGGAAAACGAGCTGGTAATAATTCTCCAGAAATTATTAATGAAGCAGCTGATATTTGTAAACGATTATTTACAGGTGGTGTTATGGATATTATTGTGTATCGGTCCCTTATTAATGAAATCGCCGATGATTATTACAGTGACTAAGTCACTGGATTGAGTATGTAATTAAATATAATGACTATAATAAAATGATTGTACATAGTACTCAACGTGGACCGACTATGGTCAGGGTAATAAATTCCCGATTACCAGTATACAAAACAACCTACGGAGATGGACTAGATGATGTTGTTCAGGGTCTATTTAGAAGGATAGCCCCAAAAGCAATACCGATTGCAAAGCAACTATCAATGAAAGCTATTGATGTTGTTCGTGAAAAAGGTATTGGTGCTGTTGGTGATGTTGCTAGTAAAGCATTCTCAGCAATCAAGGATAGACTAGCACGATTAAAACGACGAAAACCTCAGCCACCGGTGAAACTGGCTAGCACTGAAATAATGCCTGCAAATATTAGTAAAATAATAAATCAAGCTGCTAATCAAAAACTAGCAGAGTTGGCTGATGTACCAATGTCAGAAAAAGAAAAAAATATGACCGCTAGTCTGATAGCAGGAAGTGGTCTCACCTTCCGACGTGGTCTTCGTGTTAGACGATAGCAAATATAATAAAGATGTTCAAACGTATATCTGATCCAGCATTTGACATGGACGCATCAGTACTCAAAGATGAGTCTGTGCGTGATTATCAATATTATTCTTATGATGCACGAATTCCAGATCAGCGTGGAAGAATTGAACTTCAAGTTCAAGATACAAGTAGGTATTTCTTACCCGCTGAAGCATTTATTGAAGTTGAAGGTGAAATTTTGAATATCGCTAATCCTGCATTACCAGTAGCATATGGAGACGATGTTAGTATCGGTTTTGTTAATAATGGTATTATGGCGTTATTTGATAGCGCTACGTATATGATTGACGGAAAAAATATTGAATCAATTCAGAAAGACGTTGACGTTGCTACAACAATACTTGGTCTTGCAAGATACAGCGATGATTATTCAAGATCAACTGGTCCATCAATGATGTTTGTAAAAGATACTTCTAATTCTCCTGAGTATCAACAATATGAAATAGGACAACCAAGAAATTTTGCCAGAAACGCCAACGCTGATGTACAAAGTATGATTATTAATGTAGATCCAGATTTTAACTTAGGATTTAGATCACGTCGAGCAATGTTACTAGGTAATAGAAGAGCGTTTTCATGTGCAATTCCACTGTCACATATCTTTGGACTCTGTAGAAATGTCAGAAAAGTCATTTTTGGGGCTAAGCACACAGTTGTACTTGTACGAAAAGCAACCGATAATGATGCAATATGGCGACCCGCTGGTGATGCTGGTAAAGTAATTCTTACAAAACTTTCATTATGGATGCCAGTAATGACTCCATCAATATCTGAAGAAGATCGGTTACTTGCTTTTATGGGCAGCGGTGGTAAATCGATGTTATCATGGTTAACAATGACCACAGACTCTATCCAGAGTAACATTAATGGTTTATTTACATGGCAAATAGCTTCTCAGCAAGGAATAGCCGCACCACAACATATATTTATTGCATTTCAAGATGCTGCACGGGTAAATGATCAAACACGTAGTATTATGATATTTGATAATCTTGGTGTTTCTGAGGTTTCGTTGAGAATAAATGGACATCAAGAACCATCCGAGGATATTTTATTGAATTTCGAGCAAAATCATGTAGCATGTGCATATCACCGTCTGATGACGTTCATGGGGCGTGATCAAAATGTTGATACTGGTTTACAAATATCACAGCTAGATTTTACAACGTTGTATCCAATTTATTACTTTTCACTCGAACACTTAGATTTGTTCAGACAATATGTTGTTGACATACATTTTCGAGCTCGTGTGACAATAGGAGCTATTGCCAATTACAGAGCAAAAGCCGTTATACTCAGCGATAAATCAATGTTACTTGAAGGTGTTGGTGGTCGCATGAGAGTCGTTGATGCTCCAGTAGAAAACATGTAATTAGATCGTTCATAATATTATAATGTCATATAATCACGTTAGTGTTAGTCTGACTCCTGGTCAGATTAAAAGACTACAATCAGCATCAAAAAAAAAAACCTGTGGAATAAAAATATCGCTAGAAAGAGAACAGATGAGTGGTGCAAATAAATTATCGTTGACCGAGCGTCAATTCAGAAACTTCAATGAAGCCAAAAAATCAAATAAAGGTGTAAAACTTAATCTTTCTGCGGGTGCCATTAAAGACATTGCAAAGATGGGTGGTATATTTCCACGTCTTGCAGCTATACCAGCATTAATAGCCGCTGCAGCCCCAGCTGTTGCAAAGGCAGCTGCATTAGGCGCTGTTGGAAGTACTGCTGGAATGGCATTAAAGAAAGCAACGGGTCAAGGAATCATGCACGCAAAAAGCTTAAAAAAAAAAATCACGGGCAAAAAAAAAACACGGAAGACGTCTAAGAGCACCAAACGTGCCACAGCCGGGCCGTGTAAGATTATCAGGCCCAGTATACGGTCGCGGTCTAAGATTGCCAGGGACCCCATATTCATGGTACGGAAAGGGTCTAAGACTTCCCGGGACAGTTCATTGATTCTGCCTATGTCTAATTTTGATTTACTCGATGCTGCTAAAAAATTAAAAATAAAAAACTTCAGAGGTGTTTTTATGCGTGATCAATTACCAAAAAAAACCAAACAATATTGAAACTGGTATTATTAATCTCGATAAAAACTCTGGTCCGGGTACACACTGGGTTGGATATGTAATTGATCCACGTGGAATTATTTATTTTGATTCATATGGACTAGCTCCACCAAAAGAATTTTTTGAGTATGTCAGCGGCATGCAAAGTGTTCCAATCTGGTATTCAACGCTACCAACACAAAAATTAACTGATCCACCAATATGTGGTCGTGAAGTACTCGCTGTGCTTGATGCTGTATCAAAATCAGCAAACCCACCTCATAAAGTCGTGCATGGATATACTACGTTGTCACATTTAAACAGACATTAATAAATATAATGGTAGATATTTACGGTAGATCTTCTCGTGGTAAAGCTCAGCAGCAAGCTGATTTATCTAAATATGCACCTCTTGATCAGCTCAGAAATGAGACTGATGATTTATTAAATATTACAAGTGTGGATCAAAATGAAGTCGTTGTTTTTCAGGATAAACAAGGACGATTAAAGACAAGTAATATACAACTGCCAGATGTACTCATACGAATTCCTACCGCAGTTGTTGATAATATCGTTACTTTTACTGACCAGGGTAAAATACAAGATTCCGGTAAGTCAGTCAAAGATTATATCAAGAAAGCTGGTGATTCATTCACGAGTTACATTATCATGAACCGAAATAAAATTACAGGCCTTGGAAACCCAGCCGCAGATAATGACGCTGCAACAAAAAAATACGTCGACGATCAAGAATCTAAGTACGTATTAGTCAACGGCGGTATAATGCGTGCATTTCTCAACATGAATAATAATGGTATTAATAATCTTAGAACACCAGAATCTGATTTTGATGCTGCAACAAAAAAATACGTCGATGATAAGGAAATTCCTATGACAACTTCGCTAAAAACAATCAATGACGAAATGACTACACTCAATAATACTTTTTCTAGACATGTAGAAACGTTCTTAAATTTTCGTAGAAACATAAACAAAACCATTAAAGAATTTTTTTGGGGAATAACCAACCGTTGACATAAAACTCTTCGACGTTAACATGAAACTCAACGATATTGTCAGTGGAATACCTAATATTGTTCAAAAAACTAATCTGATTAAAATTCCACACGGACAAATTAAAAATATCGTGTACACAGTAGCATCGGGGTCATCAACATGGACACCGCAAAATAAAACTCTCGAACATACTGCAGAAGTAACTGGGTTATACAGGCTATCCATGTATGGTTTGGAAATTACTGCGGCCACTTCATCATCACCGAATGTATATCATAATCCTCTACTGGTGATGTTAACCAAGGACACTAAAGAAATATTTACGCTGACATCAACAGAAATGCCTCCGAGACGTTACTGGTGGTGTCTGGAATTCGTAGCTGAAACCCCTTAATTAATTACTTAACGTCATTGTATAATGAATCAAACCTTAGTGACAAAGTCACCGATGACAGAGTCACTTATCGACGTTCAACGTCACAGATATAATCAAGTATGTAAATGTCAGATTGAATAAAAAAATATAATCGACGATTATACAATAAAAGTAAAAAAATGTCGCTGACGTATGGTTGTCATTGATATAATTGTTTACTCAGTTTCTGCTATTGTTGCTGGAGCCGGATTATTATTATCAACAATAACAATGACAGCGCCTGCAGTTGTAACAATTGTCGTCTCAACTTAAACGACTATAGCAGGCGTTCTCAGTATTATAGCTAAGAAGATAGCTACGTGTACAAATGATAAATTGCTCGAGTATATAATAAAATTACACACAGCAGCAACGGCGTATTCTAAATTATCGTCATATATTTCGTTCTACCTCAGTGATGGTAAAATATCTGATGAGGAGTTCGCAACGATAATGAAAACCTACGATGAAGCATTCAGAATTGCTAGTGATTCTAGCGACAAAGTCACTCACAATAACCAAGGCGAATTAAATAATAACAATAATAATAATGATTGAGTCCTCGACAGCGTCAAGAGAATTACTTCAACAGATCGTCACTAATACAACACCGTCAAAAACTGCTATGATATCATTAAATTCGACCAATCCTGAGTTTAGCGTTAACTTTCCAACTGCAATTCCAGCAAAGGAAATAGCCCTAGCACAATTGCGAGTTTATTATAGCTGGTCAAATATTAGATCAAAACCATTTGGTGGACTACAGCCAAATAATTCATTAGTGTTCGCAAATAAGAATAAGCCTGATGGAACTCCTGATTGGCAAGTAGTTAGTATTCCAACGGGCAGTTATCAAATAGAACAAATCAATGATGAATTCCAGCGCAGAATTAAATCTATTACAGGAAAAGAATCAAAAATAGCAATTACTGTTTACGAACCAACATCATCAGCGGTGATTGAAATAAATTCCCCTGATTATTCTGCAGATATTTATCAATCTTCAATCAGATCCGTGTTAGGCTGGCCTGAAGTTGAACTAGTTTATAAAGGCCTACCAGAACCACAGCGATCTGATTTGGTTATAGATGTTGAAAAATTTATAAAAATCCCAGAATATCGAAAAACTTATCCATTTATAGAGAATCCGGATTCTTATCGTGGTTATGCACATTATACTCATTTTGTAGATTTCATTCAGGGTAAGAAAGGTACAACAAGAATATCAACAATTAACGTTGAAGAAATTAACTCAAAATCAAGACCAATTAAATCTGAATATGGACGTGTACTTAATGATCTAAGAAATTTATTTTCCAGCATCAACACTTTTTATGACGATGATTTAAAAAATCAAATAATTGAAACAATGCAACATTTGAATCAAGTTGCATCAGACTTAGAATATGTAAATAAGGCTATCGTTGACAGAGAAAAGACATTAAACACACCGGCAGATAGATTTTTTAATGCTTACATAGTTAATGAAGACAGCCCAATTCGACGTGTAAGTTATAAACGTTTATTTACAACCGTATTTCTTAAACATTATGGAATTACAGAAGAACAGCTACCAACATTTATAATTCCGGGATTTAACTCTGAAGAGCTAAAGAAATCAATTAATGATCTTATTGATGAACATTTTAAAAGAATATGTGATTCATGAAGAAAATTAATCCCGCCACCAACCATTCTTAAACATAATAATGATGCATACGGTGGAGGACGCCATATCTCACCTGATATTGTTAATATAACATCAACGATCGCAGTCAATCTAATATGCGATGCAGTTGATGGTAGTTATCAAGTAGATCTTTCAAAGTCTAGCCACCGCAGTGGCACTGCGGAGCAAGGATATATATTATATACATTCAGTCCTCAAGTGCCCCCAGGGTGGTTAATTGTATCTGAGCCAATTAATCCACTTTATCTACGTGTATATAATCCGCTATTATCAAGAATAAATTTCAAGCTTACCGATCAAGCAGGAAACATTCTTGATTTAAGAAATGAGGAATTGCATATTAATTTATATGTACGATCATAGACGTTATCGTAGAGCGTCTGAGTAAATATTTCCTGATATAATCAAGGAAAAATAATTCTGTTTCTGATTTTTTTTAATACTGATTTTTCATAATCTGATAGGCTAATTACGCATCAGATTATTAAATTTTGCTAGATTTTTCATTTAGTCGTGTAAATACCCCATCAGATTATTAAATTTTGCTAGATTTCTTCAATCTGATGGGTTAGACTACTCAAAATCATTAAAATCTGAGTGATAATCAATTCCTATGATTAAAGCAATTGCACATATAATGAAGCGAGATAACTCTGCTCTCTCTCTGCAGAGCAAATTGAACGATTATCTCCCTTACTACTAGGTTTGATTTACAGACGACGAAGATATTTTGTTTTCGTTAATTATTTAGTGATTTATTTGTTCTCTGTAAGCAAGTAGCTGTTAGTGAAGCAGCAATTTGTAACAGAGAGGGATATTGATGCATCTTTTGACTCTGATAACCTTAAATTCACGTCGGTTTATACAAGTGCGTTGAATTACAAATCAAAGTTATTTTTAGCTCTTATAACACATGTATTTTGACCTAACGAACGATAACTCATACAAAAAATGTAATATGCGATTATTTTATGAATTATATTTGAAAAATTGAAGTAAATGCACGCTACAGTTCTACAATAACTGATTTTATTCTATTAGTAAATACAAGTCCAGAGTAATCACATGTGAGACGGTGCGAATAGTTATATATTTAAATTTAACTATATATTCATAAGAGATGCGGTGGCCGAGGTGTTAAGGCGTTTGCACGTAGATCAACTTCTGTAAACTCGCTGTGTGTTGGAGTCTCCAAAAATGCTAAAGATATATTATCTTGCATTCGGCGACAAATGCTATTTATAATGGGGAGGGGGGTCAGGGGAATCAAAGCTATAACAGACAAATACACTCTTCCACCATACCACCACGTGGTGGGTGTACTTTTGCACTCTCCGGGATTTGTGTATGGGGGGTGGGGAGAGTGTACAAAATCTGTTGTGGATTTCGAGGATTCCCCGTCATCATCATTGTATATATTCATAATAATATAATCATATGTTTGTGCTGTCCTCAAAAAATGTAATCAAAATCATAATCATATGTATATATAATCATAATCATACAATCATATGTTCATTAGGATAAGTTTGGATAAGTTTATGTTTGTTGTTAAGTTTATGTTTGTGCTGTCTGCAAAAAATCAAAATCAAAATCATAATCATATGTTCATTAGGATAAGTTTATGTGTTGTGTTTGTGTCGTTAATAAAAATTACGGATCACCCTCTGAACTTTCTAGGATGTTGTTTGACAACCTAAGAGTTCACATGGGGGTTGAGTCTGTATAAATGTGTTTCGTCTAATTTCGAATATCCTCTGAGCTTTCTAGGATGTTGTTTGACAACCTAGGAGTTCACATGGGGGTTGTGTGTTTCGTCTAATTTCGAATATCCTCTGAGCTTTCTAGGATGTTGTTTGACAACCTAGGAGTTCACATGGGGATATATTTCGAATGCCCCTGAGCTTGCTAGAATGTTGTTTGGCAATCTAGGAGCTCATATGGGGTTGTGTTGTGATTATATGTTTTGTGAATATTTTTTATTTTAAAGAAATATTTATTATATAATGAACTATGAAAACATCAATGATATTATTTCTGCTATTAAAAAATTAAAACATGACGGAATAAAAATATCTGATAATCTTGATCCTCAGAAAATTATATGCGATTTTGAATCATTACAACAACGAAAATTCGACAATAAATACACATTGCCATCCAACTATAGATTCGTGAAATTAATTTATCAATCTATGTTAGAATCCTTGGCAATGGTAAACGACACACAGGTGAAGCTATTTGCACCTCTTGCACGTTCAATCGAAAAAATAAGAACTGAATTGTCTCACGAGTACGAAAGAAAAAAGATTGTGGACAATCGTGTAATGCAATTGAGAAAAATTATGTTATTTGATTCTGTCAAAAATGAAAGTGACACTGAGAGCAGCGACAGTGAAGGTGGACCTTTGACTGTAGTTGTGGCTAAACAAAACCCTTGACAAAATTGACAGAGTCGAACTAAACAGTAAAAAAAATATTTATTGATTCTGTTTTTTGTTAAGAGTACAGAGTTATCTGACATATTCAAATATTATCCGCTGATTATATTTTATTGAAAATGCAGATTTGTATGTTTTATTTGCAACAAATTGTACCGATTGTGGATGTGTGCCAAAATATTTGGCAGCTGCGTTTATTGATGGAAAAGTTATTTCTTGGCCTGTTTCTGTATTTACGGCTTTAATAGTTCTCTTTTTAAATACTTTACACTTTCCTGTATTTCCACGTGCAGAGTTCTGACTCTGTGTAATAATCTGCAGGTTAGATAAATGATTATTTTTTTGGATTTCCATCAATGTGATCAACTACAAGTCCATCTTTGATGACCCCCATAAAAACATTCGAATATGAATCTATGAGATAAATAATTTTTATTTCCACCGGTATTGAATTTAAAATAACCAAATTTATCAAGATTACCGACTGGTTTTTTTAATCGACAGTTTCTGATCACACCATCTCGTGATGCTTCATAATTTTTAATGATTGGATGCGCCACAAATTCGTTTTGCTCCATTTATATATATAATATTATTTGTTTAAATCATTGTTTTGAAATCTGGCCAGATAATCTTCTACGGTTTTTATAGGAGATTTACCTGACAATGTCAAAGTATTATTTTTTTGTCATAATATCGTTTTAATTCTCTATATTTTTTACCGCCGCATTTTACACATAACTGAGTTTTTCCTCTGACTCCAACACCACATTGTACACACGGTTTTGGTCCTAGACTACCATTTTTAACGCTTTGCATATGGTAGCAGCAGAATTCATTCACGCATTCTCTGTTACAAGGAGAAGTATATCCAATTTTGAGCCAAATACATCGATTCTTTGTTTTAATCATTATATATATACTAAAATTTAATTTAAATATTTGTCTAATATGGAGGAATTATCAGCAATTGAACCTTCCGCAATCTCGGCGGGAACTAGATTTGATCTTGACAGACTATCTGAATATAAATTTAGTGTTTCGATGCAAGATCTAGCTTTAACGAATGAGGATATAACCAAACGTATCCGTGAAGCCAAGAAGGAATTTCATGACGATGGTGCGGCTCATGTGTGGTCAACATTCAGGATCGGAAATATTGTCGATACTATAATGAATGACAAACGAGGAAGAGAAATTATTAACCACCTTGATGTTCAAAAAATATTTTATTTTAATAAAATTTATTGTAAGGACAGATGACGATACTTGGATTATTCGTGACAAGCGTGATCCAGTCCGCATACAGTCGGGAAATAATATTGTTCTCTTGAGTAATAAATCCAAGCCGGAGTACTCACTGGTATTGACAAACCATATTATGAACGAGCGTACCCTGTGATTGCGGTTGTCTATGCAATATATCCGCTGAATAATAAACCTGACGTTGGGGATCTCAAACTGATGAGACTGTCAGAGTCAAGAATAAACTGTGTAGCTGAACGAGTTACAGAACATTTCACAAACGCGATACATGGTAATGGTTTAACAAATTTACGACGTAAAAAAATACATGGGCAGAAGCAGTTAAAGATACTGGAGCATCTACTAAAGATGTTGCTGAGCTGGGAAAGATATTAAAATTTCCAATAACAGTGAAGACGTTAACCGGAGAGATTTTATATAAATCAAAATATGAATCAAGAGGAGCTTCGATAGATATTATTGATCATAATGCGCATGCATGGACTATGGCAGTAACAATATTTCTACGAGACAGAACGGTTAAATTTTATGATGGTCATATATTTGATTTTATCAGGAATATCAGTAAAAGTGACCCTGTATCTGTTTGGTTATTTCAAAGTTCTGAATATGATCATTATGATCAGTTTGTACGGCCTGGTGGGGATATTTATCGTGCAGAATCTCTTCATGTAGAAATGAAAAATCTTGCGCTGAAATATACTTCTGACGATGTCAAAGTTAGACAATTACTGAATAATTGTTTTACCGTTTCATCAGTCGCTGCTCACTTTGCTCAAGAGAAAAATTTATGGAAACCGACACGATTGGAATTTCTTGAAGATGTCCAGAAAAGTTGTATAGAATATGGACACGGTGGATTATGGAATACTAAATACAAGTATAACGACGTTATCTCCGTTGACGTGGTAACGTGTTATCTTGGAAGTTTTCTTGGATACGGAGAATGTTCTGAATACTTTAAGAGATTCGGACATCCATCACACGAGATGACCAGGGTTGCGATAAACGGACCTTTACCAGATATTGACTTAACCGGATTCGCATATATAGAATCATTTGAGTTTGCAGAAAATCTCCATCCGATTACTTATGCTTGGTTTGGAAGACATTTTTCAGAAAAATGTTGGGTTCCAATAGTACTATTACGATACATGCTTGATGTTGGAATTTTAATATCATTACAGGTGAGTGAGGCAATTATATCGTATAGTTCACAGAAGCAGGTTTCGTTACCAGAACCGGATAGATTTAATATCGATGATGCCAGGAAAGAATGTCCTGATCTCAATGAAGATGACATTATTAAAATTACTAATAATATACGTAAATGCAGATATGAGCATTATGTACCATTATGTTATCGCCCAGCAGATACTCGACGACAGAATATTGAAGTTGAAATTCCTGGCCCCACCATACAAAATCTTGTCTTGAATGATATTGTTTTGGTTGCTGTTGATGTTGTTGAGAATGCGCTGAGGATGGATAAATCACCGTGGACATTAGGATACGCTATAACGATTCACTCATCACAGGGATTAACTATTTCTGATTCAAATATCTGGATTGTCGATGATCGGATCGAATGGTCAAATTTAGTCTATCTCGCAGTTTCTCGAGTCAGAAGAATATATCAACTACATAGGGTTATTATGAATTTTACAGAAAATAATGATCAAACTGTTAGCAATGACGTAATAAGAAAAAAGCTATCTGGTTATAAGCAATGTGACAAAAAAAAAATAAGCGTGACTTTGATATTGATACTGAATTTATTATAACACTAAAACAACGACAGAATAATCATTGTGCAACATTGACGATGACAGCACCTACTGTTATAACCATCATTGTTTCAGCATCAACGACTATTGCTGGTGTTCTCGGTATTATAGCCAAAAAGATAGATACCTGTACAAATGCTAAATTGCACGATTTTATGATTAAATTACATACAGTGGCAGAGGCATGTTCTAAACTGTCTTTGTATATTTCCTCATGCGTCAGTGATGGTGAAATATCCGATACTGAATTCGCGATGATGATGAAAACCTATGATGATGCGTTTAAGGTAATCGCTAATGATTTTAACGAATTAAATAACAACGATAATAATAATGACAGACAGGGAGTTACTTCAGCAGATCGTCACTAATACAACTCCATCAAAAACTACTATGATATCGTTAAGTTCGACCAATCCTGAATTTAGTGTCAATTTTCCAACATTAATTCCTGCAAAGGAAATAGCATTAGCACAATTGCGAGTTTATTATAGCTGGCCAAATATTAGATCAAAACCATTTGGTGGACTACAGCCAAATAATTCATTAGTATTCGCCAATAAGAATAAGCCTGATAGAACTCCTGATTGGCAAGTAGTTGCTATTCCAACGGGCAGTTATCAAATAGAACAGATTAATGATGAGTTCCAACGCAGAATTAAATCTATTACAGGAAAAGTATCAAAAATAGCAATTACTGTTCACGAACCAACATTATCAGCGGTTATTGAAATAAATTCCCCTGATTATTCTGTAGATATTTATCAAAGTTCGATTAGATCAGTATTAGGATGGCCTAATGTACCACCGATTTATCAAGGACCACCAGAACCACAACGATCTGATTTCGTCGTAGATGTTGAAAAATTTATAAAACTTCCAGAATATCGAAAAACTTATCCGTTTATAGAGATTCCGGATGCTTATCGTGGTTATGCACAGTATAATCATTTTATAGATTTTGTTCGGGGTAAAGGTACAACAAGAATAACAACAATTAATGTTGAAGAAATTAACTCAAAATCAAGACCAATTAAATCTGAACATGGACGTGTACTTAATGATCTAAGAAATTTATTTTCCAGCATCAGCACTTCCTACAATGATGACTTAAAAAATCAAATAATTGAAACAATACAACATTTGAATCAGGTTGCATCAGACTTAGAATATGTAAATAAGGCTATCGTTGATAGAGAAAAAACATTAAACGTACCGGCAGATAGATTTCTTAATACTTATATAGTTAATGAAGATGATCCTATTCAGCGTGTAAGCTATAAACGTTTATTTAAAACAGTGTTTCTTAAATATTATGGAATCACAGAAGAACAGCTACCAACATCTGTAATTCCCGGATTTAACTCTGAGGAGCTAAAGAAGTCAGTTAATGATCTTATTGATGAAAACTTTAAAAGAATATGTGATTCATGGAAAAAATTAATAGCTACACCAACTATTCTTAAATATAATAATGATCCACATGGTGGAGGTCGCCATATCTCACCTGGTATTGTTAATATAACATCTACGATCGCGGTCAATCTAGTATGTGACGTAATTGATGACAGCTCTCAAGTAGATCTTTCAAAGTCTAACCAGGCCCAACAGGGGTATATACTATATGCATTTAGCCCTCAAGTACCCCCCGGGTGGTTAATTATATCTGAGCCAATTAATCCAGTTTATCTACGTGTACATAATCCATTATTGTCAAGAATAAATTTCAAACTTACTGACCAGGCAGGATACATTTTGGATCTACGAGGAGAGTCACTTAATATTAAATTGTATATACGTTCGTAGAACGTCCGAGTAATTTTTTTTTTGTCATAATATCGTTTTAGTTCTCTGTATTTTTTTCCGCCACATTTTAAACACAGTTGAGTTTTTCCTCTGACCCCAACACCGCATTGCACACATGGTATTGGTCCTGTACTTCCATTTTTGATACTTTGCGCATGATTTCCGCAGTATTTGTTCACGCACGATTTATTACAAAGAGAAGTATATCCAATTTTGAGCCAAACACATTTGTTCTTTGTTTCAAGCATTATATATATACTAAAATTTTAATTTAAATATTTGTCTTAATTATATGAACGAATTATCGGCAATTGAACCTAAAAGAGCTAGATTTGATATTGACAGACTATCAGAATATAAATTTAGTACTTTGATGCAAGATCTGGCATTAACGGATGAGGATGTAACCGAACGTATTCGTGAAGCCAAGAAGGAATTTCGTAATAGTGGTGCTGCTCATGTATGGTCAACATTCAGAGTCGGAAATGTTACTAATATAATGAATGACAAACGAGGAAAAGCGATTATTAATCACCTTGATCAAAAATATTTTATTTTAATAAAATTTATTGTAAATACAGAAGAAGATACTTGGATTATTCGTGATAAGCGTGATCCAGTACGCATACAGTCAGGAAGTAATATTGTTCTTTTGAATAATAAATCTAAACCCGGAATACTAACCGGTGTTGACAAATTGTATTATGAACGTGCATATCCAGTTACTGCAGTTGTATATGCAATATATCCGCTGAATAATAAACCTGACGTCAATAATCTTAAGCCGATGAGACTGTCAGAGTCAAGAATAAACTGTGTAGCTGAATGAGTTACAGAACATTTCATAAACGCGATACGTGGTAATGGTTTAACAGATTTACGACGTAAAAAAATAAATACGTCGGCAAAACCAGTTAAAGATACTGGAGCATCTATCAGAGATGTTGCTGATCTAGAAAAGAAATTAAGATTTCCAATAACAGTGAAGACGTTAACCGGAGAGATTTTGTATAAACCGAAATACATAAAAAATGGAGCTCCGATAGATATTATTGATCATAATTCGCATGCATGGACCTCAGCAGTAACAATATTTCCACGAGATAGAACGGTTAAATTTTATGATGGCCATATATTTGATTTTATCAAAAATATCAGTCAAAGTGACCCTGTATCCGTTTGGTTATTTCAAAGTTCAGAATATGATTATTACGATCAATTTGTACGGCCTAATGGTGATATTTACCGTACAGAATCTCTTAATGTAGAAATGGAACATCTTGCGCTGAAATACACTTCTGACGATGTCAAAGTTAGACAATTATTAAATAATTGTTTACAGTTCCATCTGTAGCGGCTCATTTCGCTCAGGAGAAAAATTTATGGAAACCAACACGATCGGAATTTGTTGAAGATATCCAGAAAAGCTGCGTAGAATATGGACACGGAGGATTGTGGAATACTAATATAAGTATAATGACGTTATATCCGTTGATATGGTAGCATGTTATCCTGGAAGTTTTCTTGGATACGGAGAATGTTCTGAATACTTTAAGAGATTCGGACATCCATCACACGAGATGACCAGGGTTGCGATAAACGGACATTTACCAGATTTTGACTTAGCCGGATTTGCTCATGTAGAATCATTTGAGTTTGCAGAAAATCTCCATCCGATTACTTATGCTTGGTTTGGAAGACATTTTTCAGAAAAATGTTGGGTTCCAATAGTACTATTGCGATATATGCTTGATGCTGGAATTTTAATATATTTACAGGTGAGTGAAGCAATTATATCGTATAGTCCACAGAAGCAAGTTTCGTTACCAGAACCGGATAGATTTAATATTGATGATGCCAGGAAAGAATTTCCTAATCTTAATGAAGATGCCATTATTAAAATTACTAATAATATACGTAAATGCAGGGACGAGCACGATGAAAAACTTGCAAAAGATCTTGGTAGAAAGATAATTGGTAAATTTACTCAAGGAGGAGCATATGATCATAAAAGACACTGTACAAGATTGATTATGGACGATGCTGAACTCGATTTTATAATCGCTGATACAGCGGGAAAAAAAAACACATTTATAAATAGGAGTAATGCTTATTTGTCAGACGGAACCAAACTAAGTACAATTGTGAGTTATCTTGATGGTGACTCACCGCAATTTACTCATTTAAGATCATCGATGTTGGCATATGTTTCTATAAATCTACTGTCTATGATAAATAGATTTTCTCGTTACGCTGTCAGAGTTGCCACAGATTCGTTCTACATAAATAAAAAATATACAGATTTGTTAAAACCGCTACTTGGTAATGGTGAATGGGGATCATGGAGAATAAAACAAGAAAATATACTTAGTTATTCTGAATCTGCCGACGTTGAAATTAAGGAAATATATTACAAAAATAATAATCAAGTATCAAAGTCATCAGCACCATCTGTATATGATCCTGTGGCTAGACATAAGACTGTTTATCTTAACGGATACGGTGGTTCAGGTAAAACAACGCGTGTGATTAAATTATTCATGAATAATAATTCAGATATAATTGTTTTGACACCGACACATAAATTAGCCAGAGAAATAAAAGAGCGAGGAGTAAAATCATGTACATACCATAGTTTCTTCAGATGGTGTGGAGACACATGGACTCCTGAACGAATGGGTGAGAAATATATACCTAAATATATTATATAGGACGAGGTAGACACGGTGTCGTTAGAAATATTAAAAATATTTCTTGATTGGTTATTGACAAAGAATACTGCTGTAATAATGTGTGGTGATCATGGTCAACCACCACCCTTTATTGGACAATCTCCACATGAATGGCTGAAGAATAACGTAGATTATTATGAGGAAATAAATGATGACCATAGAGCTATTGATGAACCGCTGAAGGAGTTTAAAAGGTTAATCAGACTACAGCCAGATAAAATACAATGTGAGATAATGCGAGGGGTAATTCCAGAGACTACAATGAATGATTTTCTGAGTTTATGGAATCCCGCTGATTTAATAGTTGCAAGTAGAAAGATAGTTCGTGATGAACTACAGGATAAATTATTTCTGTTACATAAAGAAAAGTTTTCAGATCTACCTGTACCATTATGTTATCGCCCAACAGATACTCGACGACAGAATATTCCTGGTGGTGGAATACAGAATCTTGTCTTGAATGATATTGTTTTAGTCGATATTAATAATGTTGAGAATGCGCTGAATATGAATAAATCACCGTGGACGTTAGGATACGCTATAACTATTCACTCGTCACAAGGATTAACTATTTCTGATACAAATATCTGGATTATAGATGATCGGATTGAATGGTCAAATTTAGTCTATCTCGCAGTTTCTAGAGTCAGAAGAATATCTCAACTACATAGGGTTATTATGAATTTTACAGAAAATAATAATCAAACTGTTAATAATGACGTAATAAGAAAAAACTATCTGGTTATAAGCAATGTGACAAAAAAAAATAATCGTGACTTTGATATTGATACTGAATTTATTATAACACTAAAACAACTACAGAATAATCATTGTGCAAGCTGTAACGCAGTAATGCTATGGCAATATTCGAATAATAATCCAAGACAATTTACCGTAGACAGAATTAATAGTGATCTTGGTCATATACGTGATAATGTGATGCTAACCTGTCTTGAATGCAATCGACGTAGAGGTTCTGGTTATGTAATTGTATGTGGTGGTAATTGTGTGTCTTTAGGAATTACCTGTAATTGTTCACGCACAAATCCACGTTGAGGGGCTCTCGAATCCAGTCTGTAGATTGGAGGTCTACCAGTAGATCTAACTACACTAGAAATTGTATGTGTAGTCACGCTCCAGATAGGATCAGTTGCTCTTTTTTTACCACCTTCAAGTTCGCCAGGTTCATATAAATATCTTACAGTTACATTACCTAATACTGGTTGAGGTTGTTGTCTGTCATTGCTACGGGGTATATATTTTTTTGTGATCGCATTATAAGGTTTCATGGAAGGTGAACGAGTAATTTCGTTATTTAACGCAGCTATCACACTTGGTAACCTTGCAACCCATTCTCGAGATCTCTCACCGGACTTAAAGTTAATAGATATCTCCTTTGCATATTGATATCCAAATAACCGCTCAGCAAGTGTTCGATTAAATCGTTCAACAATTGCCTGATCACGATGAATTTCAGTATGTCCTCGTCTGATTTTAACGTTATGTTTTTTCATCAACGATAATACTGCACCAAGAAATTCTTTACCAGGATCAACCTGTAATAACTGTGGCCATCGCAAAGGTCCTCGCTGATAAATTCGTTCAAACGCAGAGGCAACTTCAGATGCTGTCTTTGTTGATAATGGTTCCGCTTCTTTATATTTACTTGCAACGTCAACGACAGTTAATGCGTATTTGTATGTGCGTGATTAACGTCTACCAATTTTAATGGTGTCATGTGGTAAAAATAAAATATCTGCTTGATGAACCTCATTAGGGACGCTGACATCAAAATGTGCATATTGAATTTTTTTAGGTGGTGGTAGATAAATTTGCCATATTGCCTGTCGTGTTAACCACGCTGCAGCAACAGAACGTGAGACTTTTGCTGCTTCAGATAATTTACTAATAGCTGATCTACCTCTCCAATATCCTCTTGGGCTATAATAAATGGATTCCATTATAATATTTATATAATTAATTACCAGCCCCTAACATTATTTTACTTTTCATGGGAGATTTTACTAGAAAAACTAGCTAATTTATCTCTGACAGATTTATTAGGTATAGA